>JAYMFX010249337.1:967-19875 GCA_036784945.1 Monocelis spectator
CCCTCCAAGACTTGCGACCCCCAAAAGAAAACCTCCAGCTAAACACATGTGTTTGGAGGAAGTAAAACACGTGGCCCAGATCTTGATTCTGAAGATTTTTCTACTTTCCATAAGAAGAAGGCTGCATGCAGTGAGCATTTTGAGAGTTGCTGCTATGTCAATCATAATGACAGAATGTCTTCTCTGTCCTCAAATGCCATTCCTACACAAATTGATGCACCAAACCCTCCAAGACTTGCGACCCCCAAAAGAAAACCTCCAGCTAAACACATGTGTTTGGAGGAAGTAAAACACGTGGCCCCACTTCATGTTATAGTTGACAACATTGAAAATGAACCCATGACAACTCCATCCAGCAGTAGTATAAGCACTTCCACCTTTGATCTACCTTTAGCTGAAAAACAACCTCAAGCATATTGTAACCAGCACACATGCTATAAAGTTGAGAAACAAGTTAAGAAACATGTTAAGAAACAAGTTGTTACCAAAGTCTAGAATGGATCGAAAACTGTCCCCTGTGAAAAAAGTATAAGTCTCTCAGATGGGCAAATTCCACCACAGGTTGCCCAATTCATTGAATCACAGAGAGCTTTTTTTCAAAGAAGAAATGTGGAATGAGGTGGTCAAAGGAAAACAAAATTAGCAATGGGAATTTTTTATAAATCTCCTGCTGCCTACAGATTTTTAATACAAGTATTTGGCCTGCCATTCACCACTGTTATCTACGAGAATTGCGAGCTACTATATTAAAATCAGGAATTTGTGAGAGAACTGTGTCAGTATTAAAGCATAAAACTGAGGACATGTCAGTTTTAGAGAAGACTTGTTGTATGGTAATTGATGGCATGAAAATTGAAAAGAACTTGCAGTCTCAACAATGACCACATTAATGGCTTTGAAGAGAAATTAGGTGGAGTCGCCACTCACATTGTTGCATCAGAACTGATTGTGTTTATGATTGAAGGTGTGAATATAACTACCTAATTTATAACCAAAAAGATAGGAACTGGGCTCCTACATTGTCATTGATTACATATCTTAAAACTTATTAACAAAGAATATTTACATGAAACCATTTGAAGGTATATTATTTATTTTAAAGAATATTAAGGTAGAAAAATTTAACAAACAACAATCACACATATATTTACCGATAGGTTATAAATTAAGTCTTCCAGACTTTACTGGGTTTAACTGAAAAGAGAGCGCAGGTTTGAACTTTAAACTTTGAAGCGATGTATACTGTTAAATAAATAACATTATTTTATTTATTAAAACACATCGATTCGCAATGGAAAGTATCCTAATATCCTAAATTGTGCCGTTCTAACAGTATATTAGTGTATTTAAAGTGTAATTTAAGGAGCCGTTATACGAATAAAAATGAGTATTTGCTCATGAGAATATTCTCACTCGTTGAGAATGAGAATGTGGAATGGTAATTATGTCTGTGTTTAATAATCACCTCCATGACTAATTGTGATTTTTTGATTCTCAATTACATTAAGTTTTAAAAGTAACATTTGCTTAAAGACAATTATTCGTTTTATTTTTGAATGTGATTTTAGGTACTATAAAAAATTTCACCTTTAAGTATCAAAAAGAAAGTGGTACCACTTTTTTCTTATGGAAAAAAATCATGGAAGTACCATCACATACTAATTAGGTTAAATACAGCATGTCCGTTCTATACAACAAGGTCCCTCGACTGTATAGTTCCGATTTCCATGGTCTAAGTCCAATACTTTTCTTGCTGAATAATTATTAAACAAATTCTGTAATTTATAAAACATTAGATCGATAATTTGGACATCTTTAAAAGACGTAACTTAGATACACATATGCGCGAAACTAACATCGTATATCATGATACATAGTTTAATGATCATAGCTAAATTCTACAACCGCTACACGTTTTGTCTAATACATAATTGATTGAATTGAATTGAATACGTTTATTTAGATTCGCGAAAATTAAAGACATAACGTTTTTCTTCGAGAGAAGACAGAAGTACAATAATCGTGTTATGGTCAGAGTTACCAACAGGAGGGCCAATTTCGATTTGCCAGCGATGGTTGGTTGGTAATGATAAAATAATCAAGGATATTGTTTCCGTAAGTAGGATTTTTGATGTAAATCTTAACGAACAGTTGATAGAAACATCCGCTATAGGAATTAAGTGAAGATCAAGAGCGTCGATGTTTATAAAGTTATATATGGTCATTTATACTGCTTTTTCCGCTGAGGGGGCAATTTCGGGTTGAATATAGGCAAGTAAATGTTGAGTTTATTGAGATAACCAATTAAATTTATCAGTTTTGAATATAGGTTTGACCATAAACACAATTAACACCTCTATAATTTCGGAAAACATTGCAATTATAGGGATTACAATGAGCTCATTGGTAATGTTTTGTTGTGACCAAGATCCGGTGATGGCAATAATTTGCGGTTTATGAATAGAATTGAGAGCACGAAAACTGTCAATTTTATTATGAAGAGAACTAGGTATAATTGTTTAGCAGTAGTTTGGCTTAGGTACTAAATTTCAATGAAATATACAAGTGATATTTTTAATTAGGAAAACAGGACTCTATTAATTCAAGAAATTATTTATCATATAAAGAATACAAATGTAGATACAATTAGGTAACAAGACATTATGTAGTTATCAACAAATCTTAATAATAGTAAGCATAATAAGCACATTAAGAAAAATACATACATAAACACATAGTATAGTTCAAAAGGTTTATTTGCGATAACCATATTTATTAAGACGAAAACCTCCTTCGCTTTCGGCTCGAAAACTAGCCATAATTGGAACCTGTACAAGTTCGGCAGGCACATCTTGCCCAGCTTCATTAAGAATAGACATTAGCTCCTCGGCCTATAATATTAAGAAAATAGCATATCAATTATTTGGTTTGTAATTTGGGTTAAGGACTTTACGACCAAACTATCTACACAGATAATACTCTATTCTCATACAAAAAAAATGTCCTCTCCACTTGGTATTCTGTATATTGGTTGTGTCTTCCAATCAGACGGGCATCTTCCCAATGCCAGGTCCTGTTGGGTATCCATTGATCAGCATACTTTCTGGATGAGTTCTACTGAGAATGATGTCTATTTCTAACGCTTCGACCCATCTTCTTAGCTTATTTGGTGTTGTTCCAAGTGCTCCGACTATGACTTTAGTTGTCTTCAGTTTCCAGTTCTATTTAATTTCTATGGCTAGTACTCTGAATCGTTATATCTGCTCGTCCTCTTTTGAGAGTCGCCTGGTACTGCAATCTCAATTATAAATGCTTGTTGTTTTTCTTTGTCTACCAGCAGAATGTCTGGTCTATTGTCCTCTATTCGGTGATCTGTTTGGATACTGCAGTCCCATAGGAGCTTCAGTCTGTTATTTTCTAGGACTGATGTATTTTTACCTTGTTGTTGGTACCATTTGCTCTCATGATGGAATCCTAATTTCTTGCAGAGACCCCAGTGTACAATGTTAGCGATTCGATTATGTCTTGCTTTATATTCATTCCCCGCCATCTTGCTACATGCACTCAGTAGATGGCCTACTGATTCGTCTCTATCCTTGCACATTCTGGTGGAATTTGTTGGCGGAAGATCTTAGCATTTGTACTGAGTGCCTGATCTTGTGCAGATTGGATATGTGCTTCCGTTTCCCACTTTGAAGCCATGAGCCATTGGTAATCGGATGTGATCTCTCTTGTCTGTCTGACGAACTGACCGCATGCATTATCTTAGTCCTCCAGTTGTTCAATTTCTTTTTTATGTACCGTTATGTTTTTAGCTTCATTTCTGGCAATTCCTTCATCTTTGTCAAATTTTTACTTACCTGTTTGGAACTTTTATAAGTGAAGAATGTATAAGCGGTGCCGTATTTTCCGCAGCGTCCAGAACGACCAATTCTGTGAACGTAATCTTCCGTGTGGACAGGAAAATCATAGTTGATCACATACTCGATATCATCAATATCTGTAAAAATTCATAAAATTATTACGGGAGAAGTTGCCTTAAATGGTTATCGAAGAAAATAAAGGGCAATAAAAAATATATTGTGCTATAAATCCATCCTTTTATTAGCAAAAAATACTTCCCAGCAAACAATGCGCACTCGAATAAAAAAAAATAAGTTCGGATAATTCAAAATGTCAAGACTTAAAACGATTTGACTGATGGGTGGGGGCCTTTGGAGTTTAATAGAATATGAGGGGAAAATTTAGCTTACTAACAACTCTTCAGTGTAATCTTGTGTAGCGAGGGCGTCAATTCTCGCAATGACACCAAATTATCAGCGTTCAGTTCAAAAAACAATACACACAATTGTCGCTTTATTCCATCCTCCACGATGGCAATGCTATAATAAACACCGATCGCGATTACGGTTAAATTTAGAAGAATTTTATAAAACAGATAGCATAGCTAATATACGGGCCTGCCTACACGTAAACTTCATGGTTAAAAGTTCTGACTGACTTAGAGTTGTAGTTAGCTCTCTAAATTTAATAATACTTCGATATTCATTGGTAATAAATTTCTCCAAGCAGTATAGTCCGCAACGCATCGATTTCTAATCTAGGCTTGATACGCCAAACTTATCTGCACAAGAAGTTAAGACAAGCATATTGTGCAGAGAAATCTCTATAAAATACAGCCTGCTTCTCTTGTAAAAAAAAAATTTATTCAAGTAAATATTGAGGCATAGAATCTGAAAATATTATGAACTTACCAAGCCCTCTGGATGCTACATCAGTAGCTACCATAACGGGTCGATCACCAGATCGAAAATCTAAAATGTCAAAAAAGTTATGTAACTTACAGTGAATTTCAATTTCTGTATTAATTCTGTACCTATTTGATGAAAATAAAATAAGCAATCGCCTACGTTTTAATGCATATTCCCGATCTCGCTGCGTTTTATTACCATGCATAACAACGGCGAGAACACCATGGGATCGTAGATAATCTGTTAAATCATCGGCGCGCTTAATAGTTTCGGTGAAGACTAAAGTTTTGCGACCCTTTTCGAATGAATTGAGTAGTGGTATGATGCGAGACTTTTTCTCCCATTCTTCGATTACTTCCACATACTGTTTGATATTGTGATTAGCAGAGAGGTTCTCGGCCCCGATATTAATCTACATAATGCATACATATTATATTGGGATAAACATTATAAGCAATTTCTATCCAAGTTTAAAAAATTACACGAATCACTATGCTTACTTTGATATAATCAGTTAAAAAATCTTCCGCTAAATCTTGTACTTGCTGCGGCCAAGTCGCAGACCACATTAAAGTTTGTCTATCTGGACGAATTTGGTCGATTATCTTTCTGATTTGAGGTTCAAACCCCATATCCAACATCCTGTCCGCTTCATCCAATACAAGATAGGTACACCTCTTCAAAGTGACACTTTTAACAAAAAATCGAATTGACAAACAAATATTTTAGATTGAAGAAACTTTTAACGAAGTTTGAATTACCTAACATATTATATCAAACTCACATTTCATCATTTAGGAAATCAATAAGTCTACCCGGAGTTGCAATACAGATCTCTGAGCCTTGCCTCAATGCCCGAATTTGTTCATACCTGGGAGCGCCTCCATAACAACAAGTGTGCTTAATATTTAATTCTGCACAAAACTGTCTCACAACCTGTTGCACTTGCTGCGCCAGTTCGCGAGTGGGTACTACAATTAAACAAATGGGCCCATCGCCAGATTGAACTCTCGCTTGAGCCATAATGTGGACAATGGCTGGCAGAACAAATGACGCGGTTTTACCCGAACCTGTTTGAGCTATACCAACAATATCTTTGCCACTCAATGCAATGGGCCAACCGTGCGATTGGATAGGAGTGGGCTTCTCCCAGTTGTTCTTGCGGATGGTTTGAATAATTTCGTTTGGAAAATTAGACTCTTCAAAAGTAATAATTGGTTTGGGAATATCATAACCCTCCACTGTTATACAGTGGCAGTCACGAAATTTTTCGATTTCTTCTTGAGTACGAGCACTAACAGATTCACTCTCTATGTAAATTTTCTTATCAAATTTTTCAAGACTAATTGAATCCCAATTTGGAGACTCCTTGTCAGATTTACATTGTTTATATGGTGAATTTTCACGAGAGTTATCTGACCTAGAATTTGGTGTAGAATTATTGTTTCTAGAATAGGTTGATTTTACATCAGCATTTACACTGCACTGTCCAGTTTTATTGTAAAATTGCTGAGATGAAAGATCATGCATATACTTCTTGTTTGGAGTTACAGATCTATCGGCAGATCGATGTCTCTCTGGGATGGTGTTAGGACAATTTTTTTTGTATTGTGGATTATATTCATTGTGATTTTGTTGATTATAATTTGACCTGTAATCATATTTTCTTTTTTGAGAATAGTTTGTGTGAATGGAATTATCTGCATATTGATTATGATTTCTTTGATAATCTGTGAATCCTGAATATTCAGCAGAGTACCCATATTGGTTCCTAAAAATATTTAATAAAACAACAAAAATAAGGACAAATAAATAGAAAATGTATAGTTGCAAATTTTAAAAATTATTTCTTATTTTTCATTAGGGTAACTATTGGCTAAAAAATGGATAATTTGTTGTTTAACAATAAAATAAATGCACAATGACTATACAACCTAAAAACTCAAATACTGTTCTGATAATTTGCATGCCAAATATGAAACTGTTTATTTTATAAAAGAATTGACAGGCATATTGAATGTATTGAAAAATAATCTGTTACATAATAATAACAATTTCATGAAGAGATTCCTTTGTTATTATTTCATTTAATTGTATTAAAGTTTTTGGAACAAGCACATTGTTTATTTAATTAGATCTTAAACTTATTGTTTAAATAACTAAAGATATCTATTAAATAATTTGCAGCTAATGCAAGTGTGTTTTTCAAAGTTGCTAACTTTGAAATCTACCGCAAAATAATATTCTTATATCTTCTCTGCCTTTTTGTTTATTTTATATACAGAAAAATCTACCACTCTTGGTGGTATTAGGTATATATGATAATAAAAATATTTGGAATGCATAGAAATTTCTTTTATTCTTTCAGAATATGACTCTTATGTGGCATAAATGTCACCAAAATTTAGTAGGATAACTACCATAATAAAAAATTATATCAAATTTAAAATAGAAATGGTCAAAATAACCATCTCTGGAGGTTCTAGTGTTAATATAGTTTTATTAAAATTAACAGAATGTCATTATATAGGGAACTTCCCTATATGAAGACACAGCCTAAAATTAATTGGTTAAACTTTTTCTAAATTGCAGCAAAAATGGTCTAATAGAATAAAATTACTTAGGTTATACACATTGGCAGGTTTAAAAATATACTTGAGGTGGATACACATTTCCTATGCACTATGCAGTAAATAAAATTAATGTTTTCTGACTTTATTTGCCTTATTACATTCTACAAATGGATAAGAGCATAAATTAGTAAAATCTTTAAAATAAGAGGAATCTTGGATCAGCTCCTAAAAGTATGTATTTATAAGGAATTAAAAAAATTAATTCAAGTTACTTACATGGAATAATCATCCCCAGAATATGGAATGCTTCTCTTCATAGTTTCCTTAGAAAATCACTGAATTCGCGGGTTTCAAAATAATAATCACAGGTTAATAATTCTAGGTTATTTAAAGAAATCTTTATATAAGACTAGAAAACGTGTGGTTCTTATGAATTATGAGAAAAATCTGTAATTCTGCACATTACGTTGAAAATGTCAATATTGTTTGCAATCGTTTGTAAACATATGTTGTCAACAATTTCTTGCAGCAAATGTGTTTGAAGCCAAGATTTTTAGAATATGACGAAATGTTCATTTTAAATCTGAAGAGGTCCTGTCTTTTTATTGTGGAGAAAATGGACTTAATGGAAGACTTTAATCATATGTCCATACAGCATTGAGATGTCTGCTGCATAATATGAACTTTAAATCTTTAAAAACGACTTCATTACGAAGACGAGATATCTCATCCTCTGAAAATCTATATGTAGGCTACTTGCGATATAATTTTGATATATTCTTTCGACTTGCAAAAGCCGATATAGTTTCGTCGTTCGCAAGTTGAAATGTGCAGTCATATATCTATCACATGAATCAAATGTATGCTTTTAAATACCAATTGAGTTTAGAAATTAATATTGAAATTAATATTAAGCTGAGTTTTATTTGCTTTTTTCTCAATAGTAAAGTTTTTTAATTTCATAACTTCATAATATAATCAAAATTAACTCAATTTATAGGCAGAACTGTAGTTTGACGGGTGGATGCGGTTTTAACTATAATTTTTTGAAAATTAAATTCTTTATAGGCATGGTTCAATAATCGTAACCCCAAATGGAACCGTATCATTCAGCGGAAAGTTGAGAGCTCTATTTTTGATGTGATTTGATTTAGGCGGAATGTATAAATTCTAGAGTTCGACAGTATAGGAAAAAAGGATATTCACGTAAATATTACAATCGATCTGTGTTAGTTCGATACAGTTCGTGATAGGATATCGAATTACAGCCTAAATATTTCGGTTAATTTCTATGATTTACCTAATCTTCTTCATATATGGTAGATATCATATTTTGTTTTCGACATTAAAAATGTTATACAATTTCTATCACTACTTCAGTGAGTAGTAATTTGCTGAATAACATTATTAAAATTGAATATAGAATATTATACATATATATGTATGTCCTTTATTTTCACATTTAATTAGTATGGAATGAATGACTTCTGATGTGACTGTTTTACTGCTATAGTAGATAACATTAAATATAAAACATTTTTTAAACATCAGGAATTTTATGAATATCAACATGTGCTCAAATGATGAAATAAAATAATTGAAATAATGAAATATTTTTAGGACAAAAATAAAATTCTTTAATTTCTAATTTATCGATTATTTTTAAATGCAGACTCTATATTTTACAGAATTGACATCAATTTTATTTTGTGATTATATAATAAATTTCGTTTAATATAATAATTATTCTATAAAAATTGTTTAAACAAATTAAAAATTGAGGAATACGATTCAGAAAATATGTTAGATAATTTAAACCTCTGTTATTGTTGTAGCAAAATCATTGATTAGCCAATATAACTGCTCTTTATTATTCAAATACAGGGCTTTTAAATGCAACCACAGGCTGTGACCTTCATATCTTGGAATGATTTTAATATGAGATTTTTATTGTAATCGTAATATAGTAGAGTCTCGGGAGCGGTTCTTGTTGGTGAACAACACAGAGAGGGAACCTGAGCATTCACTTGAATAGCGTGCAACATATTTTGAATGAATGCATGATTCGGCAGTCGAAAGTAATGCTAAAATTTGTAATTATCATACCATTAATAAAAATAATATATTAATCTTAACGATTGTTATTAAAAGTCTTATGCGATTTCTTTGAAAACAGCTTTCTAAAAATGTAAAACTCCTTGGAATTGCTACATGAGCAACGACAATTTATTGTGATATTGTATGACAATTATTGATCGGAATTAGCCTGCTAAAGCATAACAAAGTCATAGATATACATTCAGCATTTTGAAAGTTAGCTCTACCCATAGAAATCAATTAGAGAAACGTAAAATCAAATTGTCTTTTTCTATGGTTCTATATTCTAACTTGCTGCGCATGCCTAGAAATCAAATATTGGCGATATGAGACCAACATTTGTTTTCTATATGCGCATGTCACTCAGCTCAGAAAGCGCTCCTCATGACTCGACACTTTTGAAAATGAGTGCGTTTCTCTAGAAGTGGCATACGCCAGTTGAACCAAATCGCCTGCAACAAGGCAACAATCCATAGATAACATGTCTATGTCTATTGATTTTACTCGGTGTCTGAAAAATAAGATTTCGTTTGATTTCTTGACTCACTTCATATTGCTGTCCCAAATTACAGACGCCAATGCAAACATTGCTATCGAAATATTTCGGAGATAGAATCCATCGGTCCCAACCAATATCCCCAAAGTCTACTCTAATTGGTCGCATATGACACAAATTGTTTGACTTGGGCTGAGAATTTAACCACCAATCGCTATCTGGCAGATGCAATTCCTTCGTCGGCCGATTCTGAAGATAATGGAATAATATGATAATATGAAAATAATGATCTATACTCTACAGCTTGTGAAACATATTAAGTATTTTGCTTACTCTGCTCCTAAGAAAGCGATTTTTCAAATTCTTTTTCTTCTTGCTTTTTTGGTGTCTTAATTTTTGAAATCGCTTGCTTTTTACTGGATTCTTTATTCTAGGTGTGTCAAGCCGATTTGATTTTCTTAATTGTCTCAAATTTTTATTCGGTTCGAGAAATTTTGCGGCACGCTTTTCTCTAACTACTTTAAATTCGGCATTATGTTTCAATGTCGTTTTAGAATTGATATAAAATTTATCATCAAGCTCGTCGGGTTTTGTTAAAGGCATTTGCTTGACCGTGTATGTCAAGCTTTGCAGATCGCTGACTGTTTCAGAGTCCCGCAAGTAAAGTATAATGAAGGGCTTTCCCACTCCACCTTGGCCCATAAACTTTTTAGCCGAAATGGCTTTGAATTGTTTGCCTTTATTCTTGAATATTTCGAAATGAAAGCCAATTTTGACTTTGGAATTGTATTGTCTCCTGTAGAGAATGCTGCGCATGATTCGAGTGATAGTCAAGTTGATCCACCCAATATTTGTGCCATTAAAGGACAGGTGATAGCGCAGAGAGGACCGCTTGTGTCTGCGACGACGGCGTCGTTTATTTCTGGTCATGAGATAGAGCACCAGTCTGAATTGAGACTTGTCTAAAGATTGGGATAATAATCGTTTCCGGAAGAAGTGAATTTCGGCTTTTAAAATCCTAGTAGGAGACTGAACTGGAGATGTGTGTAGTATAAATTTGTTCTTAAGTCCTTTTCCTTTTCCTAAAATGAAAAAAATAATTTTGATTTTGTATTATACATATGTATCGATCAGTAAGTGAATAAATGAATTTATTTATTATATCAGACAAAATATCATCGAAAAGGTGTTAAAATTATTTCAACCACATTGCAAGAAAATAGAACAGCGGTAACCTAAATTTATTGATATTTGATTGGTTGGCGCTACTAACTGACTGATTGAGCTAAAAATAGGTAGCTGTCCTCGAATGACTGTCACCCAATTAAATTGTTTAACTTGCAAATATCATTATATAGATATCAGCGCTCAAAAAATCAAAAACGTTTATTTATATATGGTTGGATTTCATCTTTGATATTTATTTCACTATATACTGCATAATAATGGTTTCTAAAAGATTTAATATGCGCATATACTAAAGTTCATATACCTATATTCTGTATAATCAATAACTTTTGAAACATCAGGTAATTATTTAGAAGATAATTATCGTTTGGCAACATTGAAATATTTCAAGTTTTCTCCTCCACATTCCAAATAGTGTTTGATGAATCTGCTGCATATAATATACACCCACTAATGCAATTATAGACATGCCAGTAATTAATATGATCTGACCTTTTGGCATAACGCAGTTTTATGCCTTTAATACATCGAAATTAAATGGGAAGAATTACAGGTGGGGTGCTATTTCACCTACTTCATAATAGGCTCTATATATCTATCTATACTCAGCATTATAGAAAAAATGCATTAGTATAGGTAGATATAGTATAGATCTGATAAGCACCAGAATGGCTTCATACAAAACCCGTCAGATCAAGTATTTCAGTGTAAATTTGAGGATTACATATCATGTCACATGTGGGAAATAATTAGAAATAATACTTAACAGCCCTTCACAGTTATAGCCCTACTATATGGAGATGTTCATTTGATTGCTTTACACTTAAGCATATAACTATATATATATATGAATATGTTTTTATGATCAACTAGAACATTAGCTAAGAATTATCTCAAAGAATTCTCCGGTCTTTAAAAGTTGATGCTAAAAATAGTTAGATTTTTTCTCTGGGATAATTCGGATTTATGAAGCGGTAATTATTATTATTATAGTAATTTTCCAGGTCCTCAGATAATTCTTAGCGCCGATACAGTTTATAACCAGAAATTTGAATTCGCAGTTACTTTATATGTATTGTAATAATAATTAAAACAAAATGATGTCATAGCCGTATTTGTAAATCATAAAATTCATATATTTCATTTTATGTATTCAGAGCTGAATCAAATTAAAAATATTTATTTGTTTTACTGTACTAATGAAATTACGTTCCTTCAAAGTCATTGATATATAGCTTGCACGCTTTCAAGTAATGTAAGATTAACAAATTATCGACCAATACGGCGGTTGGTTCCTATATCTATGGATATCCGAATCTATCGGAGAACAAATTAATTGTCTCATTGATATTCATAGATATTTATTTTAATTCATGGAGATTTAAAAAAAATATTTTTAAATTTAAAATTCAATATACATAGACATATAGTATTATGGTTTATATAAATCTATTGCTCAATTTGAAATAATCTGTAGCAGTTAATTGTGATAGCGCAAATTCCTGACGAGATTCTTGGTGCGCCTAATTGATGTGTTTCATAATTATCTCGTGCATTCATCATATACTGACAAGTCTCCAATGAGCCTACACAAACCGCACCAACGCTCTAAAGATCCACATTCAGAGGCGGTGATGCGTGGCAATCGGACCGGAGGTGCCAGCCAGCGACAATTAGATTACTGGACAGATGACCAATTTGGCGCCAATATCTGATTAGTGAACTTGGTAGATTTCATCAACAATATATACACATATATGTGAGTATATATTCATATAATTCACTAATATTTAAGTTATTGAAGCGATGAAAAATCGCACATCGTATAACAGCTACATATATAAATAATACTCTTGAGCACTTTATTAAATGAAAATATTGTGTCATCATATCGATTAGTTCTCATAGCAATTATCACAGCGGAATTTACGTGGTAAAACAAATTGAATGACTTTTGCTTTCCTGTCATATATTCATTGTTTAATCATTTAACCCAAACGAAAAGATGATTGAATACTGAGAATGGAGATATAATCAGATAAATGAGACCCTATAAAATCAATTAACATAATTATTTTATCTATAATTACTTTATGAAATTTTGAAAAATTTGACTACCTTATATTTAGGTAAACATCAATTTGTATGCGTAGGTATTACTTGGTCATAGAAATCTAAACTCAAATGCGCGCACATGTCTGTGGGCGAGACAGTCAATTTTGAGCTCATCATCACACGCGAAACAATTTCTATCGCATTTTAGAAAACGAAATTATACAGAAAATGAATTTTCTGAAATATTTCAAAGGGTTGTGCCTCACAATTCTGAAATCTATCAAATTCAAACAGGATCTTCACGATCGGAAACTCCTGGGGGGAAATTTTAATAAAATTGAAATTGGTTTGCAGAAAGTCACTTTCTAAATTGCTTTCAGTTCAAAGAGTCAGTTTATACCTTTTAAATGAAAATAGGCTTATATTTACTCCTTTAAATTTGTGGCAATGCTCATTCATGAAAGAGGAAATCCAAGTAATCAGCTAGAGACACATCAATGACATCGTTCAAATATGGGATTTGCATTGATCATGAATTTCAAAGTATAAGTATTCAATAAAATTCATCAAGGAAAACTCCGTCCGCAGTAAGTACTCTATATATTAAGTCAATTTAGAAATACGGAGATGAGTATACATACATATATTCAGAATAAATTCAAGCAATTATGAATATAATTATAAGTCATATATTCCTCTCTATATGCCTATATAACAGATACTGAAAATCAGGGTTGCATGGATTAAGAAAACTGAAAAGATTTTATTTTAAGGGGCAAGCTCACATTAAGAGGTGTCTCAAAAAGTTATGGGGTCTGAGGTGAGGGTCTTGAGCAATCCCACCAGAAGCTCGAGTAGGTATGCTTCTGAGGAAATGTCTAAAGTTGAGAGATAATAAAAACCCACTCTCAATGAATCATCAAGATCTATATCAAAAGTGATTTGATAAAACCCATGAAGAATCACATCTCTGGAAAATGATCAATTGATATTATAATGAATATAAGGATTATTAAAAAAAAACTACAATTCAATTTTAGTCTGTTTGCTTAGTTCGAGAAATACCATAGCTAGATTGGGGACGTTTTTTTTATTTCTATTGGTGTGACACTCTAAAGAGTATTCCATATAATTTGGTTGTCAACAACTAGTCATTCTAATCTAATCTTCGAGAAAAAATGTTTCAGGGTATATAAGCTACTTAAACAATGGGATCATAAAAATCCTAATCTGTTTTAACCAAACTATGATACCACAAGAGAGATTGAAAGAAAGAAAATTCAATTAACTTACTGACACGGGACTGCACACCTTGAATTATCAGTCCCTGAGCACGAGGTCGATATTTGCTTTCTAAAAACGTCAGCATATATTTTGGTAGAACTTCCAATGATTGGATGGAAGCTGGGTAGTCATTCAACTCGGGATGCGTAACGACCAGACTACGGTGTAGCGCATCGAAATAACTGTTCATGGTTTTGTGTTCTCCAGCAGCACCGCCTAAATCATTGTTTTGAGTGCGGACACGACGTGTGGGAGTTACTATGGACGATGAATTAACTAGGACAAAACAACTGGAATGCTTAAATAAGAAAAGTACTTGTAAAATAATGGTCCACAATAGAAAATTAGATAATTCCTTCAGTAACAAGAGCATTGTGAATGCGGATCATGAAAATGAATCTCTGATCCTTTCGTTTAGAACAAAATAATTTGCGTAGACTAAAGTTTTTAGAGCGATGTTGATGCGTAATTTGATCACCTATCAAATGCGAGCGCTATCAAGCAATTTATTTGGTTGCTGAAGCAATCAGCAATTGGTTCAGAACACCTGCCAACTGAAGCTGAATCTACAATAATTACTATCACACAAAATTCATTAAAAGCCTTTACGAATCATTAACTTACAATATGATACCGCCACAAGTTAATGCTAAAAACTTTGTATCTAAGATAATCAAACAGTTCACATAAATGATATCATATAACTAACTAAATAGGTATTTAAACCTTTTAATAATCCTGCGAACAAGTCAACCATTAACGTCAAAATTTTATAATGACTATATATCGAAGCATTTACACTCAAATATCAAATTGAATGAGATACAAATTGTATTAAAGTAATAATTCCCTCGAATGACTATCTAATGATCGAACTTGTTGCAGTCGCATTACTGATGAGAATGGCTGACGTTGCAATCATTCAGTCGATTTTGTAGTCGTTGTGGCGCGTCAGACTGCTGTTGTGGAAGTAGAAGAGCGGTTGTAGATGTTGACAAGGTTATTTTTTGATATGATTGGTTTTAAAATTCTTATGGTGTACATGAGTTTTGAAGCATTTCAGATTGTATGGGTCGCTCCAGGAGAAGGTGTCATTCAGGATAACACCTAGAAATTTTATTTGCTTGATCAGAGGAAGTTTTCTAATAAATAGGATCGGCATCTTTTAATCAATATTTCAAACAATATTGCTGATTCACACTCCATCCTAATCGGTTATTTATTTTGCTCTAGTCGGTCTAAAGTCAGTTCGCGCTTAAGAAAGAAAATTATATTTAATTGATGATCCCTTTCAGAATTTCTTTGTTTATGCTCGAGTTTAGCTCTTGTACAACATTCTGTCCTTTCAAACCCCGTGTTTTTTCATGTATTGAATACAATATGTATATGTATACATAAATTTGAAAGAAAAAGAATGAATATAGTGTATCGAATCGGAATAACATGATATGGACAAGTTGATTAATTCGATATATTTTTTATGACGATGAGTTATTTTTAAAGATAATCCAGCCAGTTTCGGCAAAATGTTTGGATTTGCGTTCTTCTGCTGAATATGTGAAATACGAATTAGAATAATATGGGAAGCGGCCAATCAAGAAGAAAACCTTCTTCCTATCCTCCCTCTCACAGACCCATTAATCTTTGCAACAAAGCGGACGACAAACTTTTTAAAAGCATTACGCTGAACTGAAACCATGCACACTGGTTAACGAGACACCGCTGCTTGGAAAAACTTTAAACCATAATATGCTCTCCAAACATATTCATTTCTATTTTCATACTATATATTTAAACGGGAATGTTGCACAAGCGCGAACTGACTTAACCGCGACCAAACAAAGGATTTCTGAAATGGATCTTAAATATATTTTTCTTTCTTAACTGCGAAATTTAGAGCTAATTAGGTCATTTCATTCGCTTTAGAGTCACACTCAAGACAGTTCGCGGTAAAGAAAGATTGCAGTATCGTCCCTATTTGAACACTTTTGACTCATGTTAAATACTTATCTTACTTACTCCCCAAACCTATGGAAAATTAATCGTAAGGTTTTCCGTCATAGAGTTTGTAGGCGCATCAATTAGTAATTTAATTAAAAAATATCCAATTATTCAATACAATTTTTATTGAAAAACAAAATGAAATATTAATAAAGAATCATCATTATATTCGAAAACAACAATTTGCACAAGACAATACAATACGATAGAATTGTTAAAAGTTCATATAGTAAATATTTGGCACAGCTGGGGAATAATACATAGCCGTTGAATTTGAATCATTTGAGGTATCGAGTCATCCGCTGAACATGAACAGAATTCAATTCATGCTGGGCGGCTTCCAGTCTCTGCAACAAGTGCTTGAGAGCAGTAGGATGACACTGCAGGAAGCGCTTCTTATCTGCACCATCTTGACTACAGGACAACTCCAGAGTGGTCACAGGCACCACGTTGTCACTGAGGGAACGAGTGGCCAGCTGAATAATTAGTGATGAAAAATGATCAGAAGTCTGACAAAGAAATTCATTCCTCAATTTCTCGAAGAATAACAAGTTTACATATCATCGATAATAGTCTTCTACTGAGGATAATCACTACATTAGCCTGCAAAAAAGAGATATAATTTACTTGAACATCATTTCTCCAGAGCAGATTCTTGTAGCGTGGTAGAGTCCTCTGGTTTATCGTATCACCTTTCTCCTTAGACAAATACAGATTCTGGTAAGATAAATATAGCTTTTCAGCATGCTCATTTGATAAACCAGACAACACTAGAGAATCTTGAAAATCTCTTTGATTTAACTAAAATAATCAATAGTAATAAATAATTATGTTATAGATGTTATAACATTTTGAAAACTGTTTCGATTAATTTTTAGCTGATTGGGAATGAAATAATTTTTTTTTCAGTGCTCAAGCATTATGAGAAAAGAGAATTATCAAACACAATTAATTCAGAAATAACAATGAAAATGATTGAAATATATTTAAGGCATACCTGCATTTTTCTAGACTCAAAGTAAACTTTTATCATCGCCATGACAGCACTACTGGCTGTGTCATAATCAATTTTTAAGTGTCCTAAAATTGAAATTTCAATTTTATAATCGTTCATTAAACAATACACTTATAAAGAAAAATGAAAAACAAAACATTTAGGATTCACAAACAATGATGACATATTGAAATCAAATAACTAAGATAAGTTTGAGTAAAACCAAAGAGTACTTCCAGTCACTACATGAAAGCACAAAAAGGTTTCAACTAGGAACTTCATAATCTTCACGAAACAAAAGAATGATCCATTTTATAGAAGTGGATAAAGTTAATCAGACAATCACAATTTTAAGATTTACAATGAACAGAATTATGTTTAAATTTACCTGCTAGAATTTGCAATGATTTCCAATTAATGCCTTCTTCAATTGTTGAGGCAGATAATTTCATTAATTCTTCACAATCTAAAAGTATCATCCAATGAGTATAGGAATGTTAGAACAACTATCTAACTGGAAATTAATTGTAATTCTGATACATATTAAATTAAGGTTCAGATTAAGCTTTGAAACATTCAAATTTAAAAGTCTCAGGTTCTTCTCAAGCAATCGAACATAAACAACAGCTACCAAACTGACTGTAAGCTTCTTCTCTTTAAAAATGTATAAAATTCAAAATGAGCGAGAGATTTTTTTCTAGATCAAAATTAAATGCTGATTTCAGATATGCTAGTTAATAGCATTTATTTAAAAAATGCCCTTTACATGTTTAATAACCTAAATTAAAAGCGAAAGTATTTTGTCTGGAAATTCCTAAAACGCCCTCTTCATGGCGGTTACATCGCAGATAAAGAGGCAGTGAAAATTAAGGAAATCATAGAACCAATTTTAACCTTAGAGAAAAGGTTCTCATACGCTGTGTCGTATCGAGTTACAATGGTAAGTTTTACGCTATACTGTTTTCATATTTTAGTATGTAATTGATTATTAAGTTAACATTCCAATCATCCTTTTTAGGAAATCACTCGTTGATGCCAGGCTACTCGCATTGATCTATACAAGTTCCACCAACGGTAACACGATAAAGCGATACTCCGATGTCATAGTCATTCTATTATCAGAATTTTACTTTTTATTGTATCTCTCATCCCAAAGAGTTTTGGAAATGTTTTGGGCTTTGTCCAATAAAAGATTTTTTAGTCAATTGAATGATGTGTAAAATAAAATCTGATATATGTATCATAATTTTTTATTTTCGAATATTATGGTGTATAATTATGATGTATTACTTTTAGTAGTATTTAATTTTAAATTCGTTGATCTGTAATAGTTAATAGGCTCGCAAGCTTCTTAAACAGGCATCTTTTTAAGCTTTCTGGCAGGCCACGAATGCCATTTTAACTCGCGAGCCAATTAGACTTTTAACTGGCTTGCGAGCCATTTAAAGCATTCATTTTCGTCAGCCAAT
>JAYMFX010249448.1:1562-19869 GCA_036784945.1 Monocelis spectator
TAGTGAATTCTTATCCACTGGTATGGTCTGTACTGTAGTGAATTCTTATCCACTGGTATGGTCTGTACTGTAGTGAATTCTTATCCACTGGTATGGTCTGTACTGTAGTGAAGTGGGACATGTTTTGTTATTCTGTAGCTAATCAGCGCATAAAAATACTAACCCGTAAGTGTTCTAGTATTTGGTCAGTAACAATAGAGATTATAGAATTCTTTATATCTAATACAGAGAGTGAAAGAGAAGCTAAATACGGAAGATTCACAAAAAGGATACCGTCCTCATAGAAATATCTATGAGAATATCTATGGTATTTATTATACTGTTTGTCATTAAAAGCCGCCCTGAAAAAGCAACCATGAATATGCTGCTGACAGTTAAATTAATAAAATTGATAATATATCCATAATTTCTTTATTGGTATTCTGTGGATACTGTAAACTGTAAACATTATTAAGGTGAGTGATAAGCTTGTCTAGAATCACTAATTGACCTGCATCTAATAATAAACAGAGAGAGCATGTCTGTAAATCACGCACTAACTGATTGATATTCGCGTGGATAAAATTCTGCACATCCGGGATTATGAGGAAGACAAGTAACAACTAAATATAGAATAGTTAATCAGACATTGTCGAACTCAAATTAAGCTCTCGTCATCATCCTACACGCGAGATTATGTATTCTCGTATACACTCAGGATGCTTTCCGGACCTTTCCGGTTATTGTGGCACCCTGTGGCAACACGAATATAACAGGGTGTCACCACATCAACTATATACAGACTTCCGGTTATTGTGGCACCCTGTGGCAACACGAATATAACAGGGTGTCACCACATCAACTATATACAGACTTCCGGTTATTGTGGCACCCTGTGGCAACAAGAATATAACAGGGTGTCACCACATCAAATAAATACAGACTTCCGGTTATTGTGGCACCCTGTGGCAACAAAAATATAACAGGGTATCACCACATCAAATAAATACAGACGTCCGGTTATTGTGGCACCCTGTGGCAACAAAAATATAACAGGGTATCACCTCATCAAATAAATACAGACGTCCGGTTATTGTGGCACCCTGTGGCAACAAAAATATAACAGGGTATCACCTCATCAAATAAATACAGACGTCCGGTTATTGTGGCACCCTGTGGCAACAAGAATATAACAGGGTGTCACCTCATCAACTATATACAGACTTACGGTTATTGTGGCACCCTGTGGCAACAAGAATATAACACACCCCTACCAAAGTAACCATTACTCGTGGATAATCGAATAATTGTAGAGGCCTTACTTCAATCAAGTAGAGGAACGCATCATCAACGTAAGGTCGTTTATTCGTGCTGGGCAGCCAAAACCTCTCATTTTCTGGGAATATTTTTGCTTGGCAGTTAAGTCGAACGCTTATAGGAAAACTGATTCGATCGAATTGTAATTGCAATCCCACAGTCAATAAGCAATCTGAAATATTACAGTTATAATAAATCATTATTTACTTTAATAGATATTTGACAAATGCAGAAAAATGCAGTTATAAATAAAATGGCAAATACTATCTGATACTATCATAAAGAGCAAAAGAGAGTTAAAATAAATCAGTTAGTCAGTATTCTGAGTCTACGAATCAAAACGGGTTTCTATCTCTATGGGTTTCAACTTGAATGTGTCAAGTTTGTAAATATGGCATTTTAATGTTGTTGAGTTAAAATATTTGGGTGTTATCTCAGTTAAATTGAAAGATATTTAGAAGAGATTACCTCCAGAAGAAATCTTATTGAGAGCAACCAAATCTTCTCGCTGAGGATTCCAAAATGATGACGCTTCATACACAACTCTTTCTGAATTCACTTGAGGATTCACTGTGAGAATATCCAGGAGGGCAAGATCTTGACAGCTGACAGCATGGCAATTTCCCAGATAGATTCCCATACATCTATGACAAGCATGAGAAAATTAATACGAATCACGAGAAAATCGATATCAATCATGAGAAAATCAATAGGAATCATGAGAAAATCGATATTAATTATGAGAAAATCAATACCAACCATCAATATTACCACTTGTACAAGAATATTTGTTCATATCCTATTAACTTACTTGGAAATTTTCAAAGCATCAGTTAAACTAAGCTGTTCAACCGAGATTATGATTTTCTTATTTACAAATTGCTTCAATTTGTAAACCTTTTCTCTCTCCTTGGGTACCAAGGAATAAACACCATTGCTATCCGCTTCTAATATTGAAAGTGTGAGTCTCAATCTAAATAAGGTGAAGTTATTTATCAACACGGCGATGATTTATTATTCCAAACAAACAGAATATCATTACGAACCTTAATATCAATTCTTGAATATTATCTTGTTCACCGGGCTGTACTGAAATGCAATCGAGTGAAGCGTAAAACGCAAGAGAGAGTCTTCGAGATATGAGATGGCACTGAGAGAAACAAAAAAATAAAAAGCAAGCAACACAAAATAAATAAAAAGAAACTATCGATGAATAACTTTCTCCCAATTGTTTCAGACTGTAATAACGAACCGTCTATAATTCAGTGAATTTGGAATGTTCCAAATGTTCTCGATAAGTCACCTGATATGAAGTTACAATTTAATATGTCAATTCAATTTCAGTATGATCTTCACATTGTTAAGGATGTCCTATGACCGATCTTTTAAAAGCATTAGTATAAGAGTTTAATTATTTTTGGTCTTTGTCATTGTCATTTACTCTATTGTATAAAACGATTCTAACAATAGACATTAGATCAGTAAACTATTATAAATGTGTTCCGATGTTGATTGTCTCTCACACAGTTCCAATTCTCTTCGATACATCAAACCTATTTTGTCATATCACAGTTTATAATTAGAACTATGTATTGAGCGATTTGCACAGAATTAAGAATCTTAAGAATTAACTCACTTCATCTAAAGAAGTAGCAGTAAAAACATGGCATTGGTAGGACACTTGGCCCTTTTCTTGATATGATTTTATTAATGAAAACAAAGGACTTTTTTGGGCCATATTGTATTGAGGAAAAACCGCCCTTGTAAATGGAAATTCAAGCAACTGGGTGGTTGTATTGTCAATGTAGATGCTGAAATGAGAGAATAGTACTTACTTACATAGTTATATGCTTATACAGGCATAGTTTAACTATAACTACTAATCCTATCATATCCATATAAATACTTGCATGATTTTTCCTGTACGGCTGGCTGGTATAGCCACTGTAACTGGAAAGACTTTTTTCTTTTCATTTGATAATCTTTTAAGGCATGCCTGAATTTCTTTGTAATTATTTGCAGAACTGACTGCATCAAGTCCATGATATTTAATTCCTTTGAAGAAAATACATTTTTCTACATTCTCACAGCCAGAATTCATCCTTTACTAAAAATAAATAGGCATTAGAATCAAAAATTAAACATATTGTGATTTTATAATTTTGCATTTGGAATAAAATTCTAAGATTATTGGGCTTAATAATTAAAGTGAGTAAATGATTACTTCATTTTATAACATAGCTGCAAAATAAATTAAATTAAAATGAAACATCATGATAATACAATTTATCCATCTTTTTTAAAAACTTTCTTGGCAGATAAACATTAATTTCTGGAAACTTGTCTAACATGCAGTACTGAATATAAAATTAAATTTAAGACATATTATAATTACATTTTAGTTGAATAAACTAAGATGTAATTGATGTAAAATGAATGATAACCTAGCTATTTTTTGTAAAATAAATTATTGGAAAAGCTAAAAGAAGAATCTTGTTGAATCTCTGATTCAAAAGAATATATGGCTTTAGGATACTTAGTTAACTATAACATATTTATCAAAATATTATTACTTATAATAACTTTTCTATTTATCAAAATAGGAATAACAAAAACTGTAATAGAAACATGATGATTTATTAAGCATCAATGATATCAATTTTAGATATCTTTTGATCAATAAATTTTTGGCAAGTTATTCAAATTAAAAGACTAACTCATTGCTAAAAATAATGTGCATATATGTAATAGTGTACAGTTTGTAATTATTCCAATTTTTTTCTATCTACTGCTTATTAAAATTATGAGGAAGAAGACAAGAAAGAAAGAATGGACGTGCAAAGAAAATTGTGAGCACACAATTATTAATTAATGGAAATCAATTTACCAATTATTAACTATGAAATTATGTTCATTTATTATTTCTATTATTTTTACTCAGGAATGTTGTAAAAAGTGAATTATCAGAACAGGTTAAAATGTTAAACATCATTAAATTGAACAATTCTAAAATCAATACTTCATTTTTTATAACTTGTATTTTCAGCCTGTGAACATTTATGAATGAATTTCACCAGTTATAAAGATCACACAATCAAAAATTAGTTCGGTTTATGTGTTAAATGAGTGAAAGTTAGTAAGCAATAATCTATAGCATACCAACACAGAACTCTTTAAATTATGAGAGATTAGTTATATACAATTGACTCTATTCTATTCATATAATTAATCTCTACTTTTATTGATAGTTGAAAAAGGCTACGCATTGTTACACATGTAAAATGTTGATTTTCTTTAGCATAGATGTGTGAGCTGAGTCTGTAGTGTCTTTTATTATTAAATGTTTCTAAATCATTACTATTGAATATTAAAAAGTAAATCCTAATGCTTCACATAAGCTAAAAAAATATTAATATCTTAATTTTTTTGAATTACAGACATTCATGAAAGACAAAATTTAGTCACCTTAACTCATATGATGAAGAATTCTTGGAAAGTACTTCTTTTAAAAATTGCGCTTCTTTTCTGAGTTTTATAAATCACGTAGAAAAACGTTTTACACATCTAAATCAAAATCAAATGTTTTGAATTAGGAGTATGAAATTATTCATTGCCACATTATCATGAATATATAATACAATCGCAAGATTATATGTGAATACAAAAGTTTCACAATTCAAATTTTGAAGTAAAATCATTATAATTCATTCACCCGTCTGATAAGAGTTTTTTCGACGTCAAAATATCAGATTTCTATGAAATCGAAATCATTGCTTTGTGCATAAAATTATGATTTGCAATCTCGATTTCTGAATACCGGCTGAATAAGATTGTCTAGTTATTTTGTTAAAAATGAAGACCTTTGACTAAGCAGCATCTCAAGTGACATAATTTATTTGAAATACCTATATCTGTAATGACTGGTGACATTGTATTTTTTTGAGAAAATATTAAAATTTACAGAATTATAGTACTAAATATTTAGTAGTTTAGCAGACGTATTCGGTTTTTTCAGTTATATATTTATTTTGCATTGCAATTATGGATAAATATAAGATGCATAAAAAAATAATATCTAGAATTGACTAAAAGAGAACCCCTCATTTGATTAAGATAGAGAATTTCTTATAGAAAGAAATTTATATTCTAAGAGGCAATCACATTTTTGATCCTGCGGTCACACTTTTAGTATAAACAATCATATTAGCAACGCATATGCATGAAACAATTTAATCATTTATATTAAATTATCAGCAAAAATAATTACATCTAAATATATGAACAGGTAGATCTGTAAAATGGGCTATAACATGGCGTATGTAAATAATACAGGTAAGTAGATTAAAGTAACTTAACAAAAGAAGGTCCAATGACTTCATTTGACTCAAAGAGACTTCTTGTGAAAATTTTGTTATGCGGTTTAATGAAAATTCTTTGTTATAAATTTACAAAGTAATTTAACATAAACCATAAACATACTATGCTTCATCTATAAATTCACTAGAATCCCCAATATCACAGTTGGTATTCAGTTGATTGTCTTCTGATGATTCAAATTCTTCATTTCTAGTTTCTTTAAGATTATCTTCACTAAGAGCAAACACATCTTCTGACTGTTCAACTTGGTTCTCGTTGTCTGTAATAGATTCTTCATTAACTGGTACATTACTTGATTCTTCATCTTGGTTCTCGTTATCTGCAATAGATTCTTCATTAACTGGTACATTACTTGATTCTTCATCTTGGTTCTCGTTATCTGCAATAGATTCTTCATTAACTGGTACATTACTTGATTCTTCATCTTGGTTCTCGTTATCTACAATAGATTCTTCATTAACTGGTACATTACTTGATTCTTCATCTTGGTTCTCGTTATCTACAATAGATTCTTCATTAACTGGTACATTACTTGATTCTTCATCTTGGTTCTCGTTATTTACAATAGATTCTTCGTTAACTGGTAGATTACTTGATTCTTCATCTTGGTTCTCGATGTTCTCAATAGATTCTTCGTTAACTGGTAGATTACTTGATTCTTCTTCTTGGTTCTCGATGTTCTCAATAGATTCTTCGTTAACTGATAGATCATTTGATTCTTCATCTTGATCCTCCATGTTCTCAATAGATTCTTCGTTAACTGGTAGATCACTTGATTCTTCATCTTGGTTCTCGATGTTTGCAATAGATTCTTCGTTAACTGGTACATCATTTGATTCTTCATCTTGGTTCTCGATGTTTGCAATAGATTCTTCATTAACTGGTAGATCACTTGATTCTTCATCTTGGTTCTCGATGTTTGTAATTGAGTCTTCGTTAACTGGTACATCATTTGATTCTTCCTCTTGGCTCTCGATGTTTGCAATAGATTCTTCATTAACTGGTAGATCACTTGATTCTTCATCTTGGTTCTCGATGTTTGTAATTGAGTCTTCGTTAACTGGTAGATCATTTGATTCTTCATCTTGGTTCTCAATGTTTGTAATAGATTCTTCAATTAGTTGTGAGCTCAGATTTTCCGACTCTTGATTCGCATCCTCTTTTTCTCTTTCTTCATTAAATTGAATGATTTCATTTTCTACATCAGTAACGTTATTCATCTCAATTTCATCAGCATGAGGAGGCTTTCTCCTACTGCTCGCTTCAGGACTTGGTGGAGGAGGAAATGGAAGTCTGTTGGTCTCAGGAGGTAAAATATCAGTGTCTTGATTATTTTCCTCAGGTTCTTCTTCCTCATTTTCGAACTCTCCGATAGGAATTTCAACAATCCTTTCTTGTTTATTCAAATGATTATATCTGTCGGAGGTGTAATCTTCCTCCTCCTCCTCCTCTTCTTCTTCTCCCTCAATCTCGATGATATTACTCATTGAGTTAGTTGAGATATTCTGTGGCATTTCCTCAGATTGAAACAACGACTCAAATGCGGTAAGCATAAACGCTTCTTCGGCTTCTAAATATAAAGGTTACAAAGAAGTCTGAAATACTAAAGCATATTTTTGATAATTGATTTGAATTATAGACTTCTTATCCATATAAGATTTACCCTGAGTATCGGGTCTATCATCATGAACTTCGCCTTCATCTGGTGAACTCTCATTTTGTGTAATAGGAATAAAACCTAGAAATAGAATGAAAATGTATTAAAGCTAAGAAGCAAAGATATTCAAGCAAACAGAAGCAAACTCGATTTAAATTAACTATTTATTTCATATAAAAGTAGTGTCGAGATAAGGGATATTCTCAATAATTCGTTTAAAATGGCGACAAAATGAGTTATTATTCGAAATGGTTTTACTTTGAGGTGAAGGGTTTGGCTCTTGCGCAAGGGCATGCATTTCATCAGAGGTAATGGCAAGAATTCTGGGTTGAAATGTCTAAAATTAATGAAAAATCAATTAGAAAACAATCAATATTAATTTTTTTTATTATCGAATGAAATGAGAGTATATGTATTTCTAAAAATGAAACTATTTTTCTATTCAGATATTAATTTTGACTAGTCAAAGTTATATGAAACATAGTGATATTTCTAATTTGTCAAATCCGATTTCTATGACCATAATCCATTACACAAAGAACCATAGAGATATTATATGAAAAGGTTTGACCTAAATTCATAGACATCCGATTTCCGTCTTTGAAGAACACGATGTTAAAAGTATAGGAATCTCCAATTAGCCTATAAAGTTATAAAGATATTCGAGACTTTGTCAACATTGGTTATACCTTAACACCGGGAAGCACTTCTTGATAGAGGGTGGATCTATCTGTGGACACCGTGACATTAATACTTCGAGAGTCGTCACTGCAAGGAGTCTCCGATATCGCTTCTTCGTGGATCATCGAGCCACAAATAGGTCCTGAAAATTTAGATGATAAGTGTAAATAAATCAACAAGTTAACTTTACATAAATCAGATCGCATGATTAAAATCTAATTTAGTTACAAACTGAGATTTGATAAGAATTTGATAAAAGCGACCAACCTAAAAATAGCTGCACAGGTGGTCCATATTTCGGATTAAAAATCAGTTCATTGCGTTTTCTTGATAGCAAGTTATTATTCTGATCGTCAAACTGAGCGCTTATATTGGAAATGGCAGTTGAATGAGCGCGAGTAACGGAAGATTTGGCATCGGTACCTAACTTTGATTTTTCTTGGAGTGTTGACAGATCTTTCGAGTGCTCTGATACGATAGGCGGGAGGGGAAGATGATGAGACAAAAACGCATTCTGATGTTGACGGTCCGTATTCGGTGGTTCAGTTGCTGGAAGCTCTGACATTTCACAATTATCCAGACGGAAAACCTGGAAGCAAAACCAAAATAAACGCTTAAGATTTTAAAGTTAAGCAAAATTTTACTTTTCATGCTAAAAATGTAGAATTTTAACCGTCTTACTGGTTGGGAAGAATGGATTTCGGATTGTTTGAGCTTATCTTCCGGATCATGTAGTGGAGCTTTCTTCTGTTCAAATGCGCTGTCCAAATTTATTTCTTGAGCTGATTTTTTGATGTGTTTGGATGATCTAACAACACGTTCGATATTTTCTGGGGATGCCAACTCACTGATGAAACAAACAATTATTTACTGATAATAATTAATACGGTAGTATAGAGAGATTGAAAAACTGGAGGACTAAGATAATGCTCAGTACTTCAGATAGACAAGAGAGGTCACATCACATGATCCATGGCTATATGGCTTCGAAGAGGAAAGTTAAAGAAGGTAACGGAAGCTCTGATCCCAAGTTGCACAAGATCAGGCACTCAACAACACAAATAAGGTGAAAGTTAAGATCTTCCACCAATAAATTTCAAAGTGTGCGCGGATAGAGACTGACTATAGGCATGCTGGCAACAGAATATAATGAAAGCAAGACACGATGGAATCTTCAATCTCATCATGAGAACAAATGGTACCAATATTACCTATAGAAATACACCAGTCTTACAAAAGGGCTAGAAATAGATATCTCATTAGGAGGACTTATCCAGAAGGAAGCACTGTTAGGATCAGTAACAAGAGAATCTAAACAATGAATACCAGTAGACTTTGACTTTGACATCGGAGAGATGTCCGTCTGAGTGGAAGACAACCGATGGAACAACAAATATTTGCTTTTTATACTTTGTTTTTATATTTAAACAATATCGCTTGACTTCTTAATATTATAACGATATTGTCAATCGTTGTATCACAGATATTTCCATGAACATTTACCCAGCGAGATTGATTTCTAATTGACTGTTAAAATGACCCTCCAATTCTATGGAAATTTAGCCTTAGCTTAGATACCACATTTCAGATCCAATGCCAGACTAAATTTCTATGAAATTAGAGGGTCATTTTAACATTTTATTCATATCTATGAAGATTTGAAAATGAAATTTCTTTGATTATAAATTTATATTACTTTTTACTAAATAACATAAAAAGCAAGCTATCCAACGATTGACAATATACTTTTCGTTGTTTTTGTTGAAAGGAAGGATATCCAATTTCATAAAATGTTAAGATGACTTACCCTTGCTCAATATGGTCTAGAACATCCGCCAATACTTCCGGTTTCATTTCCATAAGACTAGCCACACTAAATTATTATGAGGTTACAATGAAATATTAATTGAAATTTAAACAATTAAATGCAAAAAGAAATTCAATCGGTGGTTTATGAGCAATTACAAAAGTCAATTTTAAATTTTAAAAATATCAGGCCAGTATAATATCGACTGGCACACAAAACATGACTGGTAAATTAATCCATTAACCATCATGTAAAGAAGTAAACTAAAGCGGATCAAAACTCTTTGAAAGTGCACAAAAAGTACATATATGATGTATGATTATAATGCCATTTACTATAATAAGTTAAAATAAAGCTAAATGAATAAGAATCAGTTGGAATATGGGTGTAGAATACTGATAACAATGAGTTCTTTAGATACACAAAACGATAAAACGCATAGATAGAATTTATAGAAAGATAAAATCCATTCATAAAATCAATAGATAGAATTTATAGAAAGATAGAATCCATAGATATTTTTATTTTATCAATAACCACGAATTTTAAAGCTTTATCCATATCTTTATCAATTAAGATGTGCAAATATAAATATATGTAGGTAGATATGTATGGGGTGGCCAATAAACGTGAAATTTTACCTTTTATTGTTTTGCTTTCCTCTGCAATGATATAGGTTTAATTCGTTTTAATAATTATTAATTTTATTTATTATTTATTTTAATTATAATATTGACGAATAAACGTAAACTTTAAATTAAAATTTTGCAAAATAAACTTACATTTCTTCATAGGTAAATGTTAATTTAGGAAATAAATGTGATAACAACTGGTAAGGAAAACTGATAATGTTTTAGAAAAACCATTTGATGAATAAATCATTAGGTAACTATTTAAACAACAAATAAATTAAAACTGTAAATAAATTTGTTTTACGAAATATGGTTCACAAAAGGGAATATTCATGCAATTAATAGTGTACTCACAAAGTTGCAAATAAATCCAAAATCTGCATTATATCACATTGAATAAATTTAATTATCTGTAATGATTGAAGATTCGAATTTAAATTATTTATTTAAAATAAAACCTACTTTTCTTGCATTTTTTGAGAGAAGGAAGAGGATTTAACTGGAGGTAGAGCATAATGCCGAGGACTGCCTTTAATTGGACTTTTATGAGATTTGCTTGCATAAGATGACGGTTTTTTCGAAACAGGCTGTAAAATGAAAGGAAAAAAATAATGTAAGAATATTATGTAGATAACGAAATCGTAGACTTAACTGACAAGGAATACACGGATTCTTACTGAACAGGGAATATAGGAATTTTCTTTTTCGGAGTTTTGTTGAATGAAACACTCCTTGGTAACATCCCGTGATATCACGGGTGCCAATAGAAATTCAGCACTGTCGTCCAAGGAATGCATTCTAAGTAGATATTTAATGGAAAACTTAGAGTATCGACAAATCAGACAAGTATTGAATGGAGCTTAGGGCCTATTACCTTCTCTTTCGTTTCATTTTAGCTGGATTGGGCACCCATATGTAAGAAAATTTGGAATTTTGAACTGAATTCTTTTGGTGATCAGTATCATCAAACGAAATTATTTCTTGAGGCTCTAATTGACGCACTTTGGGCTTAAAAATATTCGTTACGCTACTAGAAGATCCAAGTGTATCTGAGCATAAAATAAAGAAAACATTATCAAATAATAAGACATCTAGATATTTTGCATTTTCTAATGAATGAAAATAATAGTTTGTATAAAATATAGATTTCCTTTTTTACAATAACAGAACAATTATTCTGTAATTTTATCTTTGTTTATCTCTAAAATCAGGATATCATAAAATAAAATCTAATTGTAAATGTCAACATTCCAACTAAGAATAACAATATTTGATCTAAAATATTCAAACCTCTATCATTGTTTGAATTTGGAGGAGTTAAACATGACTTCAACGATGGCTTTGATCGAGTCTTTACATAGTTTACAAAGGCTTGAGACCTTTCACGATTAACATCCCCCATCCAATCATCATATCCAAAAAGATTTTCATTCATACTTTTAATCTTTTGTGTTGGAATATCTAAATCATCAAAATTTATTTAATCATTCCATAAATATTGATAAAAAATGAATATATTCTCAATTAATCCTCAACTACATACTGTCAAATGTTCTAGAGGAATTAATATTTGAAGGTCTTGCAACTCTGGCTTGACCTCTGATGATTTTTCTCTGGGAGTTCCAGCAGGAAGGATGTCCACAGGCAATCCCTGAACACCATGTCACATCAAAATATGATGAATCCATCTATAATGAATCCATTGAAAGAATTAAATAGAAATAATTACAGATAACAATTAAGTTCAAACTATTATGATATGATCCATAAAAGAGTTATGCAAATTATCTTGCAATAAAGATAAATGTCCCAATATATAAACAAAATGCATAATTTGAATGCAATATTTGATAGTGTTCTAATTGCATAATTTAAATAAGCATTATCAAATAAACAATATAACATTTTCTAAATCTTGTTAAACAAGCATAATTATAGCTTCTTAATATAAGAGACATAAATATTTCATGTAATCTTGAGATAATTCTTAAAATTGTGAAGATATATCTCCAAGATTGAGATAGTTTTTATTTACCTTGAGATTTATCTTTGGAGAATATAAAACTATCTCTGCCTCCAAAACTACAGCCTATTGTATGAAGACCTTTATGTATATATATATATATATATAATTGTCAGTTTTATTAGTCTGATTTCTATATATAGCAAGCTCACATAGTTTATGAAACAAAACCAAAGTTATTCTGCACACTCAATGGGTATGAAGATGGAAATTATGGAGTTTTGTTTTTATTTTTACTAAGTGTAGTAGCCAATACTTTTTTCTGGAGATAACAACTTAACAATACAGGACTAAGTTGTGAAAGATCACATCACATTACTGCTTGTAAAGAACTTCATAAAAAATAATTATCTGAGACTTATCAGGAAATCTTGTATCTTTGTTACTTTGTATTAATTCTATTTGGATCCTATAATGAAGCAGATAGCTCAATTAAGCATTTAATGATGATGGTAAGCAATTTAGACCATGGATGTTATTAATTTTCTTTTGTACTCTAACTTTTAGAACAACTTAAGATGCACTAACAATGGTTGTTAAAAATTCACTGCCATAACTGTGATAGACCTGACATTACTCTTAAAAAATAGGCTATGGCATATGGCCCTTCAATCAGCCTTTTAACTATTTCCCTAATAGGTACACTTAGTTTATATTCATAATTTTACATAAGAATCATAAGATATCAATGAAAATATCAAAAATTACTTCAAAAAATAAATGTTATTTAAAAAAAACATTAAAATAACTAGATTGATTTAAATATGAAATATTAATTGCTAAAGATTATAAACCTGAATTTAAAGATGAATTTTTATATATATAAAAGTATTAATTCGTAAAATTTGACAACTTTTTCAATCAAATCAAATTAGAGTTTGAGTATCTATAGATATATTTGATTACATAAATAAAACAAAACATTTTTATAACTTTTTGAATCAGTATTATTATCATGGATTGCTCTTTAACTTATTATTTTGTCTAATATTAGGATTAAATTTGAAATATTGTTATTATTAAAATGCCTGCTATATTCTATGAATATAAAATGAATATAGTATACTTATTTGTAATTATTTATTACCCCACATAAAAAAGTGTTTTAAATTTTTAAAGTAAAAAATTCAAAATATCAGACAAAAATTCATGAAAAAAAATTTGGTAAATGAGATAAGTTAAAAATCAAATAGGGTTCTTCATTATTTTTTTAATGCATTTTACTTGTAACAAACCCAAGCCTATATCCACATCCACTATATTATATTATATTGCAGATTACTCTAATTCAGTGTTTCCCATCCCTTTTTAGGGTGCGGACCACATCTATCTTAACATATTTTCTGTGGTCCACCATCCCAAAAATAAATTATATTTACTCTATCATCAACAGAATTAATTAATACACATACAACATTGACCTAAACTTAAAGTATATAAATTTTGAATTTTGTTAAAAGTGTTATTATACACTATCTTGGATATCTTAAAGTATATATACCATATTTGGAAAAATTCAATTATAAAATAAAAGTATAATTACAATTCAAATACAATTTTAATGAAATAACCAACAAACTAAGAAAATAAAGCTTTATTAAAAAATTAGATGCACCCATGTTCCTGATGCTCTGACATCAGTTTGTCTATCTCTGATATTAGGCTTGAGAGCTTAAGTCTAATGAATCCTCTCTCATTTAATTTCATGTTACACCTTTTTTGAAAAGATAACATTGACTGCTGAAATGGCTACTTCCACCTGCCATGATGACGGAAATGCAATGAAATATTTTTCAACAATGTTGTACAAATACCAATAAGTTTCTGTTATTTCTGTATATGCATACAAGCCATTGCTTTCAAATTTCTTCATGAAACTTTCTTTTTCCTTCAATTTGATAATGCCACTTGCAATTTGTGGGTCCATGTCTTCTGCTTGCAACACATCAAAATCATCCATAGTGGAAATCCATTCTGGAATTTCCATAACCAATATATCATCAAACCTTTTTTCAAAGTTTTCTTTTAAAGTCCGTAAATGTTTTGAAAACAATTTACAACAATTATCAGTCACATTTTCTAACAAGTTGAGGTTTTTAAATAAGGCCAATTGTTTTTTTTCATGTGAGGATTCCATAAATCAAGTTTTTTGATAAAACCTTTGATTTTCTCAGTACATGTTATTAAATCTACTTTTTTCCTTGTAGGCTCAAGTTTAATTCATTAACATATTTAAAAATGTTGCAGAGATGTAAACATTTTAAAAATAACATTACCTCAATAATTTCTTTGTCATTCAAGAAGCACAGCGCACATATGTAAGAAGTATGATCTGATTATGAAGAGTTGTTTCATCCAATTGCAATGAAAATTTTCTAGATCTTAATAACACTATTAACTGTTCTTCAATATTTGCAGCCATTTTATCTTGTCTTTGAGTAACAAGTTTTTGTTTTCCAACATGCAGAAATTGCCAATATTTATCCATGCAGACAGTTCATCAAGAGGAGCAAACTTTCTTTGGTAATTCTTTTCTGTCAAATGGCTGTTTATTTCAAACAGAATGGAAATCAGATGCGTTGAAAATATCAAAGAGATCATTGATATTTCTGCAAAACTGAGCATTTGGAAAGGAGTCAGGAGGGAAAACCTCTTGTTCTGCAGGAGTCTGTATACCTAGAATCAAAAATTTAGACAGCAAGGTATTAATATTACATATGTTTGCACTTTCTATTAGTTATACCTAATTTAAAATCATCATTCATGCTATCATTAAGAAACATGATTCAGGTTATTAATTTATAAAGTAGTACCTGAAGCAACTGTATAATAATGATTCTCTAACTCTTGGTGACACACCTATGCTATACAATGATACCTATCTATCATGGTACTGTAATAACTATGACCAGGAAACTTTGAAACATTCATTATCTAATCAAACAAATATTTACAAATATGCGCCTGCATCTTATCAAAGTTGCATAGCCAAAAATCATTATATTATTACTTCCTGACTTTGCATTATTTGACATTTAAACCTGATAAACAACTTAGCAACCCACAAGAGCTCTTTCACAAGGACTTTCTGAAAATATTCTATAAGAGAATATAAGGAATAGAATAGGCTGGGATAGGATGCTTCGCAAAAGGTTTGTTTTAAATTTTAGAAAACAATGGTTTTGTTTTCTAATTACAGAATTTTTAGGCATTTTGTCCCCATTTTGCCACTTCATTTGCTGCTACTTTAGTCTGCAATAAATAAATAGAATATTAAAAATCTTTGCGTGAGATATACATAATTTTAACATGTTATACAAAATGTTTTTGTAAAAAAAAAAAATCCAAAGCAGTCTTTAGTATAATATACTGGGTTGAATGAATTGAATATTTATGTAGAGTCAATTTAAATCTTAATTTAAAGTCAAAGTTTCTTGGTAGGCTTCTTTAATGTTGGAAAATGAATAGGAAGTTATGCGTCTTTTTACAAAAATGCTAGGTGGTTCTAGATGGATAACTTGAGTGGCTGATACTGTTGTCACATCCTCCAGGTCTGGAAAGGTAAATTGCATATCATTAACATCAGAGTTTTGATTCAAAAAACGAATTGTAGCTTGGTCTTCATATAATCATCAGTACACTATAAAGAAATGATTCAAATTATATTTAATAACGATATCTAATTTAAAAAAAGTATTTTAACGTAATGTCTAATAAATTTCATGTCATGCACTTCAAACATGTACTTCAGAGCATGATCATTTTGTCGCAGCTTTACTCTCGTATATGGCTCAACAACATTGCTTGATGAACCTGCAGCTCGTAAATTTTGGCAAAGCATTGCTGTCTTTCGAGAGCTTTGAATATTAGAAAGTTTACTCACTGAAAGCGGTGTCACTGGAGTCTTGAGGGTAACAGAAACATTAGCATTTCTCAATAGTTTTTAGTTGCAATGTATCTGCAGTTTTATATTCACATTGAGAAGAAATATAACTTGCCGCAAACTTCAGAGGATCATCAGGAGAAGAAATTGAGAGTGCTCCTTTCATGTTAGAAAATTTAATTTTTCTTGTACAGATATGCTGTTTACCCTTAGCAATCTGTGCGAAACATGTTGTGCAAACCTTTATATTTACATCCGAATTTTGAGTAGTCGCCTCACTCTTTGTGCAGGGTCTTCCTGGATTGGGCTTGAACGATATTGGACGTTTAGGATTAATATTTCCCTGCACAATATCACAAATAAGACACAAACAAGGCGAATTGTCGTTGATGTTAACAGCCCTTGCCTTGGGTGGAATGTACAGTTTTGATCGATCGAACCATTCGTTGGCAAAATCTTCTCTTGCATAATGCTGCCACAGTCAATTGACAAGAATTACAGATGAACGATGTGGATCTTTCTTACTATAATCCGATAGAACAAACAAATATCTTGACTTTGAGTCACTCTAGAAGTGTGATGTGGTTGGATCAACCCTACTGTTAGTAGTATGATACTGCTTCAAGCTATATAAAAAATCTTAAAATATATTAAGAAAGGTAGTGGCACATTTATAAAATAAAATTATATGTTACCTTCTTGCAAATTCTGGATATTATCCCACCAACGTTTGACAGAGATTGTCAGGATCCGTCGTTAAGGGGGAAAACTTACTCGACATCACTTATTTGTGATTTCAGTTTTTCCAAATACATAAGTTAGAAACAGAAAATTAAACTCTGGTGTCATAGTCATCAATGATGAGCCATATTTCTTAAAAGTCTTATGAGAATCTGAAATTAAAGTATAACGTATTCCAAATTTTTATATGCCTTGATTTGAAATAGGCTTTTAGCATAGGTATATCAATATGCTATTACAAAAAAAAACAATCTAATTTGTTGTATATAATATACTATTGTATTAAGGTATTCAGTGTTGCCACAGGGTTAAATATAAAAAACCCCGGAGGAGGCCAAAAAAACCGCAGCTAAAATAGTCTCCCCAAAAAGATAGAAATACATGAATTCATCAATTTTAGAAATTTATTGAAAAAAGGTAATTGTTGGATACCGTACAACATCAACACAAGTAACAGAGTTTACGATTTATTGAGGATTTTCGTACAACATCAACACACAAAGAGGGTAACAAAAGTTTTAGGATTTCTTTTGGATTTTCGGTAGTGAATTGATTAGTTCTTTGTCCGCCTTTCTTTTCAATGAAGCAGCTTCTTTTAGCATACCAGATGCAGCCTTCTCCATAGCGATTCTTTCAATCCTGAAGATAAAAAGGATTGTATTTACTTACCTAAGTTAACCTAACATTATGTTAAATCTTAAGTGTGATGCAAATGTTTATAACATGTGACATGATTACTTGTGTAACCCATTTTACCTTTCTCTATCAGCATTGCACTGGGACATGGACTTCGCTATTTCTTCTTTCTGTTTTGTAGCAGCTTTTAAGTCTTCCATTGCTTTCAGCATTCGGAGTTCGGCTTCAAGTGCTTTGGTCTGAAATTTTAAAGATTGGAAAGAAATAAGTTTCTTTATAAAAGATTTTTTAAATTATTGCCATGTCATTTATTGTTACTTACTTCAGCTTGGCGCTTGCTTTCTTCATTTTCCTCTTCTCTTAATCTTATCTTTTGGAGTTCACTTCTTCTTTCCTTATCTTTCTTCGCTAGATAGGATCTTTCATATATTAAATTTTTGAACCAATTTATCTGATTGAGTATATTGCAATTCAATATATTTAGTCATAGATATAAGAATGTTTAACAAGAAAATGTAGGTTGAAAATGTACTTCATGTTGAAGGGCTTGAGGGGATTCACGGTTGAAATATTC
>JAYMFX010249559.1:0-13714 GCA_036784945.1 Monocelis spectator
TTTCTTATTCCAATGTTTAAATCCTTTGCATAGATTTCCATTTTTGCATCGTAAATAAACGCTTTATTTATTTATTTATTTATATTGTTGTAAAAAAGAGTATACAAAGATTAGTACATCATTATTTGTACATAAAAAGGGAATATGATTACTATTAGGCATAGAATGAAATAAAATATAGGGTTTAGTGAAAAGCTTATCCAGGAACTACTATAATATACTGTACAATATTCTAGTATAGTCTGAGTTTAGCATTAAACTATATACATTGATTAATACGTCATAAGTAAATCCTTGGACCAATATATTGAAGGTTGTCGCTATAAACGGGATCAACATTACTCTGAGCATGTAGAGCGATTTGTTTACACGTTTAATATCATTGGCGCTATATAAATATTCAGAATAGATTTAGCTGCTAATCATGGCTGGCATTCTGCAACGTAACGCCCTTATAAAAGTGATTGAACGGTTATTTTAATTGCCACATGATGTCCTGTCGCTATGGTGGAAATTGTTTGTTTCTGGCAAAGTTTTCAATTCAAAGATATATATATGGAGTAACAACCTGATAATATTTACAGTAATTTATTTACCTTTAATTTGATGCTATATATCCGTATATTTTAAATAATTGCAAAAATAGATCATAATATATAATTTTAAAATATTGAAAAGAAAAAACAACAGATTTACTATTATGGAGACTATTATAAATCTGTTATATAAGGATGGGTAAAATGAAATCTCGGTGACTAAAACAAACCAGTTATGAAGAAAATGATTGTAAAAAGAGTCTAAACAAGCTAAATTCAAAAATTGTAAGTATTTAGTGTATTATATTTGTATAGCTTTGTTAAATATGTAGAAGGAGACAAATTTATCAGTTTTTAATTCTATTGCATCATTAATTTATGCACTTATACTTTAAATACACTCTAAGAGTAACTAATATACTCTAAGTTTATGAACATTTTACAACGGATTTCTAAGATGAAATATTTTGTTTTCCTGTATCTTTAATTTATTCTTAGCGTTCATTTAAGTAAATTTCGTTTTTTTTCAATTCAATTCAGAATAAATAAAATAATATTTTAATTAATAAATCGTTATTCTACTCATAAATTAGGTGCATATGATACTATTACAATAGAAAAATTTATATATTTGTATTATTTCATATTATAAAATACTTTAGATCCATCTTAAATTTAAAATATATTTAAATGTTAAGATTCTTTTCTAACATTTCTTTACTACTCTAATTTATCATTATTTAAATTACAAAAAATATATTGCTAGATGATATTCCTTCATTATTGTATTTACTTACTTATGTATAGAAGAAGGCATAATCTTGCAGTCTTAACTATTTAAAACAAATTTTTTCCCAGTAATTCTACAGTTTAATGTTCAAAAATAAGAAGTTTGAATGGAAGCTTAAAATAAATGCATGAAAGCAAAATTGATGACATAATAGTTGTATGCCAAAAAATTGATTATATTTAACGGGTATAATTCTTCTGATATATCATATTCTCAAATGTTATGTGTGTGAATCTAAGTCTCATACAATTTTCAAAAGATCCATTGTCCTGTATATCACTGTAATTTTGTAAAACAATTCAAGATGATTAGCTGCTTGTCAAGAAGGCCATTGTGTGCACATTTTGTATCTGCCATAATTTATATAAAATACCTTAAAATATACAAATTTGCTTGTCATAGTTTATTATTGAATGTCAAATGCTATTCTATGCATTTGACCAGCTGTCATTATTCAATTGTTTGGTAAACGTTTATTAAAATTGATATAAAATGAATTTTATAAACAAGAATAAACATTTGAACATATCATCAACATTATAAATTTAAATTAGATCGTTAAAAATATAAATGAGATACAATAGAGAATTAATAAAATGATGCCTATATGTTACAAATTCATTAATGTGCTAAAGTTTAATGCATTCATTGTTTCTCAATGATTTGATGCAAACTTTTAAGAAGAACCAATAAAACTGTCTTAAAATTGTTTGTTGCTCATTAAAACTATAAACTTTTAATAAATTGGATAAACTAATATTGAAAATTACTTACTAAATTTTCCACTTTGGGAGGATTTATTTTGGTTTAATATGATTATTATCTATGCAAATAAATATATTTCTATTCATCAGAAACTTTATGTTTCACCTGTCAATAATAATATGCTTATACACTATGATTGATTTTAAAGACTTTTATTTTAGATATGACAGCAGATGATATTTCTGACAGAGAATCATTATATCTGATGAATAGGTTCAAAAGGCTACAAGCAAACAACAATAATAATTTCTCTACCAGTAACCAATCTCAGAATTTTAATAATCCTTTTGTTTATAAAGGAACATTATCATGGATGCAATGTATAAAAGTAGGTTTGCTATTCTCTATTATGATACTTGACCTTTTTTACTCAAATATTTTTAAATGCAAAATAATAAAGATTTAAAATTATATATCCCAATAGTACACTAGGTCACTCATATTTTGCGAAATATTAACTGATGTTTATCTCAATTTCAGTTGGCAATTATGACAGTGACAATATTTCCCATTCGTCTTCTTCTAGTGGGATTGTCCCTCATTTTCACAGCTATTATTGCCACTATTATGTGTGCTAAGCATGATACCAGCAAACCAATGACCGGCTGGAGGAGGTGCGTATAGGAAACATAAACAGTCTTTTTGTATGCCTTTCTCTCTATTCTTCATTGCAACAGATTTCTTGTTATTTTTATTATTTCAATTTTATATTTCTACAATTCATTTGCTTTTCTATATTTACGCGTGTCTCGATTGATTTAGAAAATATCTGTTTTTTAATAGTCGCAGTATTCCTATTTTTATGCAGGCATATCGCCCTGCCAATGTTGATAGCAGGTGGTCGAAGTGTAGTATTTTTTTGTGGCTGTCATTGGGTGTCTTCTCGTGGGAAAATCTGCTCGCGTAAAGAGGCCCCAATTCTAGTCTTGGCGCCTCATTCTTCCTTTTTTGATAGCTTTTTTGTCCAAATTTTGGGTTTGTGTTCTGTGCTTGGAAAGACTGAAACAGCCAACACAATAGTAGGATGTAAGTTGAACTGTAATATCTCCACGATTATAAATTAAAACCATGATGAATTTGTTGAATGTGCCCCTTATAGGAATCTCCACAAAGGTAAGAATTCGAGTTCTTATCGAAAAAAGCATTTTCCTGGTGTCCATCCAATATTAATGCTTAGGTACTGGTTAATAAAAGTCTGACTGGCCTCTTTATTTAAATTATCAATTTGTTTGAAATATTTCCTTCTAGGCTTTTTGAAAATGACTCAGCCAATTTTGGTTAGTCGAGAGGATAAACAGTCCCGACAAAAGGCTCAGGATGAGATCAAAGCTCGAGCATTGAATGACGAATGGCCACAACTCATCATCTTCCCTGAGGGCACGTGCACCAACAGGAGTGCTCTCATCTCCTACAAATTAGGTTAGTCTCCAATATATCTGTTATACTTACCCCCTCCTCCTTTCATTTCTTTAAATAGCACTAATAATATGTACTATAAGAATATCATGGAGATATTGATTTCGAGGCTTTTCTCATTTGAATTGAGTTATAGTCAATGAGATTATTATTATTTTATTAAATTATTGAAATGTTTGATAGAATTAGATATCAATTTTATTGCCACGTATCCATAAAAAGAGCGATTCATTTTTTAATATTAATCTATCGCTTGGTTTATTCGTTAGATTCTTCCCTATCTGCTCCATTTCCTCCAGTTGTCTATAGGTAATGACTCTAGCCTTATAGCTCATGTGAATACTGTAATAGAAAAAATATACTCATAACTTTAACCGCATTACTTCTGAGTTAGTCTATTCGATAAATTCAGTGTTTATTTCTATATTCTACATTTTATAGTGTTGAGGTTTTATATTGTAAACTTCGAGTTACTATCTTTATGGTTGATAATTCACTCGAATAATTCACAATATTGATTAATGGATACTATCTGCTTATCGAACCGAATAGCTGTATATAAATTAATACCTAATCGGAATAAATGAGAAAAGTAAACTGAACATTGATCAGATTAAAAACAAATTATGATATGATTCAGATATAATAAAGAAAGTTACCTAGATTTGAGCAATTCAAGATCATTGGATTCAATGTCCAGTGTATATTTGAAATTGTCTGAAGTGCAGAATATCATACGATGTCTTAAGAGCTACTATTTTGGGAGTAAACATTCTACAAAATGTCTGAAAAAATTCATTTCTATGCTTTTAAAATATAGAAAAATTGTAAATCTACAATAGTGGCGTTATGTCAAGCGCAGGCAAATCAATCTGGTTGAGAGGTTTATTGATTTTTTCAGTCCAACACAATGAAGCCACTTATTGTTATCAAAAATTGCAACGGTCGCCACATTGTAACGTCAGGATAGATCATTTGATTGGGTCTCAGAATATGAGAATCTCTTTATAAGGAATTCCCTATCTCTAAACCAATAAGGCGCTCGCTCTCTTTCAGTCACTGCTGAGATATAAATAGACTGTAACTATAGCAGCGAACGCTTGGATCCAGTAGTGACGTCACCACTATTCCAGCGGTTTATTATCGACCTCTCAGTCTATCCATTGATTAGTTAGTCACCTCAAGCCTCAGTCAAATTGATGATGCTTTGAAGCAGCTGCAGTAAAAGTAATCTTTAATTTCTATGGAAATTTAGCACGTCGAGTTGTATCCAACTATGGGCTCATAGATCATAGAAATCAAGGGCTATTTTGACCTTGATAGTGGGTCTATAGTCTATTGCCATAGGCCTAGATTAACAATGGGGCTTAATAGGTATTATTAGGCTAATATTGATTATTACTTATACTAATTAATGATTAAAAATTAGCTATGTATGCTTATAAATGAACATTTAAAAAACATTTTTTTGCCAACAAATTGGCATACATTTTATATTGCATGTCTTAACTCCATATTGTGCTTATAGTCTTTTAAATAGGAGTTTTTAACGTAGATAAAGTTTTAAAATCTTCGTGCTGAGTAGTTTTAGATTTTGCTATCAGCTTAAACTGTATACAGTTAGTTTAAAACTTTATCCCTTTTAAACTTTAAACCCAAACTTTATCATTTTTAACTCATTCAAACATAAATATTAAATAGAGTCAAGCTGTTTCTCTATATATTGTGAGTCTTCAATCCCAGTAAACGACAGTTATCTAAATTAATTTTGAAGTTTTATCGACAAAATGAAGCGACAAACCATATAGAGATTAAAACTTATCTATGAATTTAATCTAAATTTATAATTAGCTAAGCAGTTGAATAGATTAGGGATAAATTTTCAACTTCAGCTTGCTGGAAATTTATTTATAAAGATTAGATTTTATTTAGTTTTTTTAATAATTGTAATTAATGTTTAACCGAATAAATAAATGTGTACCTGCCAATCGTTATCACATAACGCAATCAACCACTCCTATATTATTCTAACTACTCGTATATCTACAATCTACTCTGATAAAGATATCTCTTGGTAATGAAGTTTGAATTATCGAAGACATTAAAGATCTCTTCATTCTATCGAATATTATAAGCGCTGCTAGCCAGTTTCATTAATTCTATTAACTTTACTCACTCATCCTTAACTTCTGTTTAATTCTCTTATCTGTAAGGTTCCCTTATTAATTTGGTGCATCAGTTTTATGCTTACTATTATTAGTGAAATCATATTAATCAGTTAAATCATTATTATTGAGTGATGTACTTGTTGAATATGTGTCTGTAGGTCACAGAATGATTCTATGCGACTACATATCTGTGCTTGATAGTGGAGCCTACATTCATATGAGGAATCCGCGAATATAATACACACTTACACATTTGCGTTTTGTTCTGTAGGTTTACATGAGTCATTAACCATTTCATTCTTCACTCTCTGAATAAATTGCATTACCAGATGAGATGATACCCAAACCTATAGCTCCTCCGGCTCTCTTAACGTTTTATCTAATCTATGTCTATGAAAATGAGCCTGTTGAGAATGTTGAAACTATGAATACCTATAATGAATTTTCGCACCACACTTGCGTGAACAAATTGTAATTTCTTTATTTCGCTTATGTGGTAGGCTCAATAGCATGCCGAGTGCATTCCCTTGCTTACCACAGACAAATCGCTTTCAGTTATGGAAGGAGAATACTTTGATTTCATTGGCTGATTGGCGCTGTATTCTTTCCGTATTATATAACGCGATTAAGTGATTGAATAATTGAGTGGTTATTGATTGAATGATTGAGGTGATTAGTGATTGAATAATTGAGTGGTTATTGATTGAATGATTGAGGTGATTAGTGATTGAATAATTGAGTGGTTATTGATTGAATGATTGAGGTGATTAGTGATTGAATAATTGAGTGATTAGTGATTGATTAGTGATTGATTGATTGAGGTGATTAGTGATTGAATAATTGAGTGATTAGTGATTGATTGATTGAGGTGATTAGTGATTGAATAATTGATTGATTAGTGATTGAATGATTGATTGATTGATTGAATAATTGATTGATTAGTGATTGAATGAATGATTGAGTGATTTGTGATTGATTGATCTCTCTATCTGGAATTCTGCTGCTGACCAGACCTGACTTGAATTACTATCATGGTTGAGTGTATATTATAATGTATCCAAAATGCCATAAATAATCCGAAAATAGACTATCCGAAATGGATACAATCTAAGGACAATGAAGTCAAAGTTTGTTTGATTTTTTTAATGCATTCAGTATTATTTAAGTGAATAGAAAAGAAGTATTTCGTCGTTATTTAACGATTGACTTCATCATTTTATTTGAAATCGAAAATCGATCGCTATAGATATAGCTGGAAAATAGCCTTCGAGTGGGTAGGTCTGTGGGTAGTACATGATAGGTAATATCGATCATTTTCTCATATTAAAATGTCTGTTTCATTATAAAGTGTTAACACGTGTTAATTTAAGTGGTACTTGTCAGCGAAATAAGGCATGGGTATACATTTCAACTCAATAGATTACTGTCATCATATCTATAATAGGATCCAGTATCGATATGATAGCTCTCATTCAACTGTAATATCTATGGATTTCATATTCGAAAGCTTTGATCCCAGAATGTTTTAATGTAGTTGATAATTTATAATATCATTCGCTGCAAATGTTTATCGTTATTTTATGATGTTAACTTGGTATGATGTTAATGTCTAATAATTATTCCCTAACAAAATAGATTTTAAATGCCGAGTAAAAGCATATCTGTAGTTGTTTCAAATGTCTTTTGCTCTGTGGGCGCCATCTTCAATTTACAGTTAGTTACATATTCGAGAACAGATGCGCGAGGTTAGGCAAGGATGATCCGTGTCATAGTCACTCACTTTCTGTTCAACTCCACAGTTAGATTGTAATTAGGGGTAGTTTTTGCCCGACCGATGGTGCCTGTGAATTTAGTAAATTCCTCTATAAATTGCATCGATTCCTCAGTTTTCAGTTCATTCTCACCAGACACTGTCTATTAATAGTTTAAAGCTGGTAGCTGATTAGAAATCGAATGTCTTGTTTTAGGTGCTTTTAATCCTGGCGTACCCGTGCAACCAATAATATTAAAATGGGAGAATCAAACCGTGAGTTAATTGGATTTCTTTATTTTAGACATATTAAATTAAAGATTAAGAAACTTCATTAATTATGAGAGCCAATCAAATTATGGATCCTGATACCATGCTATGTACAGTCGGCATGTCTGCAGCTTTCAATTACATAGAACAAGAATAAATAAATACTTTGATTTTATTGGCTGATTTCAATCAGCTCTGAATTCTTATCGTGGCGCAAGTTAGTAGCGAGTGATCTCTCTACTTGTAGACGGAACTCTGTGAAATACACAGAGCATACCTGCGAAGACTATTAAAAATCAATGGGTCACCTGAATTCAATTGAGTTGAGCCAATAAGAGAGAAAGAGAGAAAAACTCTGCATGCAGTCTCTGCACGCAGTCAGTCAGCTTTCAGCCGGTTGATCTGCTGACTGCGAGCTGAGTAGACAAGAAAATGAAAATACGCGAGTCCAGAATACGTTGATTTCATTGGCTAATTGGCATCTCTTGCTGATTTAGGCAGTCAGACAGCGCTATTCTTATTCTTATTCTTATTATAGTAATTTTTATTGGGAAGGTACATTTTTTCTTTCATTTATTGTTGAAATTTAGATAAAATGAATTTCATTTGTCTCGATTTAATTAAACTTTAATTAATAAACATTAATATAGTATATTAATGTAATCATTCTGCTCATCTCAAATCAGAATCTATTAATTTATCATGCTGGTATATAGTCTCTTATCTTCGCGCTGTCGAATATATTATCTGTATAATATTAGAGTTATAAATTCTTCAATAAAATGATGAAGTGTAAACTGGTTAGAAAAATTCACTGCTGCTGTTTGCTTTGATAAGGAATTTATGATAGAAATATCATTGTAATGATATTTTGTATATCTGGATATGTACTTTAATGATTCGGCAAGTTCTCTGTCTACCGACAAAAATGAAACATTTTATGTTGTTGTCTGACTGGCTGGCAGGGTGAGTTAATCGGGTGGTTAATCGGGCATTTCTTTATACTGTTCTCTCTCTCTCTCTCTCTCTCTCCATAGAGTGGGCCACAGCTTGGCAGTCAACTGCATCTAATTAAGAATTGAAATGAAGCTCATAGATCAAAGAATAACTGCGAATTCATGAGACGAATCATTCGACTTATATTCATCTATAGTATTCATCCTTTCTCGCTTATTTTTGTGTGATGAGGGTATTTATTATTCTATGACAAAAGTATGCAAAGTCGCTACCACAATGCTGTAAATTAGAATGAGAATACTTTGATTTCATTGGCTGATTGGCAACTAACGGCTCATTTCAGTCAGCGCTGTATTCGTATGATAGCGCGAGTCGGGTAGTGAGTGATCTCTCCTCTACCTGTCAATAGAACTCGCAGATCCATACTGACTCTAAAGAAACTTTGTGATTGGCTCACACAGACTTTAGCGTACAGAGTTGCACTAACGAGAACTCGCTCACTAACTGACTCGTGGCTGGCTGAAATCAGCAAGAGATACCATCAGCCAATGAAATCAACGTATTCTCATTCTAATTGAACTCGCGTATTTTCTTTTCTACTCAGCTCACAGTCAACCTGCTAAATAAGCTGACTGCATGCAGGTCTCTTTCGCTCTCACTCTCTCTCTCTCTAACACCTCAGACACCTGTACTAATAGGTTTGTTGATGGTGATAGGTTTGTCCAGCAAGAGATGGTGATAATGTAATTATAAATGGATGATATGCTAATGATTATCATCATGTGTTTCACCTCGCTTGGTCGTGTCTGTATAGCTGAAGATATTCAATCGATGTAAGGTGACTATAAAGGTGCGTTGAATCGCATCCTCGATAAATTCCACCTCAATAACTTTTATCGATACGATATTGAGCTTATTTTGATTTATTATTTCCACTACATATACAGTAGGCTACCTATTTAATTAAACTCTAAACTCTATTGCGCAACCAGATTGTCTAATTCACTCACTGTATAATATGTTTATAAGCAGCTAAAAAAATGATGTCTATATAGGCAAGGTACTACTCAGTATTAAGATGTGTTTAAACTATCGGAAGAACAGTAAAAAAAAACAATAAATCCCAGGAAGAGAAGATTTTATGAAGAATTTTAACATCCATTCAGAATCCATAATTTGATTGGCTCTCGGAGTGAAGAATCTCACTCCGAGGAATTCCTATTTGATCCACTCCGAGAAAAACTATTTGGTATATCTGCTATAGACAACAGCAGTATAGTATCTTTAATTATCATTGATTTGATATAGAATTCCTTTCATTTCTAGGATTCTATTACCTGGACGTGGGAAGGCCCATCTGTGTAAGTGTATTATTGGTCTATCTAATGTATTGTATCTATTATTAATGAAATGCAATTACCACAGTCAATATATTGAATTGATGTACGACAGTTTCGTGCATCAGTAGTTGCCCCTGTTGTATTGTAGGGCCTCTTATCATCATCATGGGGTCATTTATGGGTGAGATATGTAGTGTTATGTTTCACAGAGTTCTTCTACATAATAATTAATTTTTTATTTTATTTGAATATCTCCAGGATGAGCGAATCTCTTCATATTGATTCCCTCATATATTGATGGTTGCGGATGCAGTGATAATCGAATATTTCACTATTGTATATTGTTTATAATTTAAATCATCTATCTCAATATTTATGTACCCACTAACATTCCAGAGTTGAGTATTCTGAAATATCCGCTTCTTAAATTACTTACTGTCCTCATTGACCTTTCCTCCATAATGAAAATAAGGGCTATAGCTATTATATTCAATTATTTAAAAAAAACTGTTCTCTGAAACTACTACTGACATAGAAATAGTAGTAATTTTAATATAGATTTTTCTATATTGTTTCTCATTGGTTGGGTATGTATGACATGCGCATTGATTGTCATTGATTGTCATTCGTTGATATGAATGAGATGCGCATTGATTGTCATTGATTGTGATTGGTTGATATGAATGAGATGCGCATTGATTGTCATTGGTTGATATGAATGAGATGCGTATTGATTGTGATTGGTTGATATGAATGAGATGCGCATTGATTGTCATTGGTTGATATGAATGATATGCGCATTGATTGTGATTGGTTGATATGAATGATATGCGCATTGATTGTGATTGGTTGATATGAATGAGATGCGCATTGTTTCTCATTGGTTGATATGAATGATATGCGTATTGATTGTCATTGGTTGATATGAATGATATGCGCATTGATTGTCATTGGTTGATATGAATGTGATGCGTATTGATTGTGATTGGTTGATATGAATGAGATGCGTATTGATTGTGATTGGTTGATATGAATGAGATGCGTATTGATTGTCATTGGTTGATATGAATGAGATGCGCATTGATTGTCATTGGTTGATATGAATGAGATGCGTATTGATTGTCATTGGTTGATATGAATGAGATGCGCATTGTTTCTCATTGGTTGATATGAATGAGATGCGTATTGATTGTCATTGGTTGATATGAATGAGATGCGTATTGTTTCTCATTGGTTGATTGAGTATGTGGCCACAACCTTGACCTTATCGGCCTATATTAATGAAGAAATTGACTCTGTAGCATTTTGTATTTCAGATTTTACCTCGTGTGGTTGACTCTGTGCCAATTTCATAATTATATCTATTTGGAGGTCAGTGATGTCTAAATTTAGGTCATATACCTACCTATATGATCTTGATGCTGACAGGTTTTCTCTTCGTATAACGTATTGCTTGACAACTTGCGTCAGAATATTTAATATTTCCTCCAAAAAGATTTTTTTTAAATGAGATAACAATTAGTTAGTAATTAATATTTATTTACCAACTTTTTTGCAGTATCTGCCTGTATATAATCCGAGTGAAGAGGAAAAAAGAAATCCCTCACTTTATGCGTCCAATGTTAGGGACGTGATGGCCAAGTAAGATTGATTATATAGTCTACATTGGTACATTAAATTGTACTTTACAATGTAGTCACAAGGCTTTCTACAGCATTTGATTTTCACTGGCGTTAAATATTTTATCAGCTGTAAGCATATAGATAGATGTAGCCAAGCTAATGAATACTAGGTGATCTATAGAGTGCTCATCTCATTCTCATTGAGGGGACAATTATAAACATGGCAGCTGCAGGCAGGCGAGCTTCATCGCGAGTTTCATTCGTGATTAGAAGTCAGTCATTACTTCTTAGCGAATCACAATTGAGTATTCGTTGATGATTTGGCTGCAGAATTTGATTTTCAATAGACTGCCACTCTATATTCACTCATAACAACTGGATTACATCTCTATGGCTGTAAGCGAAACTGTATACAGATTTGGTCTCTCAACTATAGACCTGCTATGTTCTATTTATAGATTTATGAGACAGAGCATATCAAAGAGAAGCACGGCTGCGTTATCTGATTTTAGAGAAGGATACAACAGTTGTTGAATGATTTAACCTTTATTTCAATAGTCGTTAGAATGTTTCCACTACACAGACAAAAATCAATAGATTCTCTTTATAAAGTGGACTATATCCTCCGGCTAAGTAAATCTATAAATAGATTATTCGTCTGTGTTATCGCTCTACATATAAGAAGATCTATTCGCTCATTGACTCAACCATATATATATACATATATCTATGGACTCGACTGTTAATTAAAGTAGCGTACGTGGATTGCCAGTAATATCTCTGACAGAATGATGCGCGCAGCTCAATGAGCAAGATAATTGGTAATCTCTGAATCTGAATTATAAGCCGCCGTGCCTGCTGCAACTGGTTAACTAACTGACCAATAACAGCAGCCCTTATATGTAGGTGGTTTTGATTGATTGATTCTATCAACTGTGCGAGTATTGATTATTTCACAGAGCGCTGAACCTTCCAATTACCGACTATGCGTATGATGATTGTCGAATGCAGGTCATAGCGAAACAGTGTAATTTACAGATGACGGAAATGATCGTCGAATTCTCTAGACTCAGCAGAGATTTAATGCAGTGAGTACCTATGTTCATTCTATAAAATGCTGAACTATATATAGTAGGTACTGTACGTAGTGCAACACCAGAGCTTATTTTGCAAAACAACTTCTAAGCAAGACTGTTTGAAAAAAAAATTTCACATAAATCATCAAATTATAATTGTTTTAATAAGAACGGTCACTCAGTATAGATAACATTTGTTTGTTTATCCCATCGAGATGTGTTTATAATCATGGGGCTAACCATGACGGATTAACGCGCTGATTTTAGAGAACACGATCGTCCAGTTCACAGTATTTACCGGAGTTTGGTTGATCAATGTCAAGCAGTTGGCGACTCTGAGATTACACAAATTTGTATCGATGAATTCGCAGCATATTTGAATCAACCAGTGTCTCCCATGCTAAAAAAGGTCTTTGATTTTTATGACAAAGTGAGTTGGATGCAATCTTAGATTTTCATGTCATGATTAGTAGTTTAATAACTGAATTTTCATGTCATGAGTAGTAGTTTAATAACTGGATTTTCATGTCATGAGAATAGTTTAATAACTGAATTTTCATGTCATGAGTAGTAGTTTAATAACTGGATTTTCATGTCATGATTAGTAGTTTAATAACTGGATTTTCATGTCATGAGTAGTAGTTTAATAACTGGATTTTCATGTCATGAGTAGTAGTTTTATAACTGGATTTTCATGTCATGAGTAGTAGTTTAATAACTGGATTTTCATGCCATGATTAGTAGTTTAATAACTGGATTTTCATGCCATGATTAGTAGTTTAATAACTGAATTTTCATGTCATGATTAGTAGTTTAATAACTGAATTTTCATGTCATGATTAGTAGTTTAATAACTGGATTTTCATGTCATGAGTAGTAATTTAATAACTGGATTTTCATGTCATGAGAATAGTTTAATAACTGAATTTTCATGTCATAAGTAGTAGTTTAATAACTGGATTTTCATGTCATGAACTGGATTTCTATGTCATGAGAATTCGAGACTGATCGAATTGTAAATCAA
>JAYMFX010249670.1:0-19855 GCA_036784945.1 Monocelis spectator
GCGAGCGTCCAGGGTTACAATATTGAGATGACTGGTTACCGACTCACTATGAGCACTCTATGTACAAATCAAAATAAATAAATAATAAATTAGAGTTTGAATTCTCATGTTACAAATTTGATGGTGCATTTTTTTCAAGTCATCAATTTTTTGTGCAATGGATGACAAAAATGTGCTTTATAAGCAGAATTCACTGTATATACAACGTATTAAGGTAATTAAGTTGTATAATATTCCATACTCATGCAGTATTTGCAACAGATCACGTTACCTCATATTAGTAGAGACAGTATGGGTCCATGTCAAACTCCAGACAGTTAAAAATGTGAAAGTATGCATGACACTATTAGAAATATTCTTTTAATATGCATTGTGAGATAATGTTCTGTTAATTGTGCTTTTAATATGATATGCTAATAAAAGCTTCACACAGCTATATATAGTATTAGAGAAGATTGATAGGTATTTGTAGAAATTGATCTGTGATTGCAATAATATGTATATAGTACTATTTTTTTCTTGTGTAATTTTTATACTTGCATTGATTTTATGGTTTATAGTAAATAAAATCATATTTGTTTTGTGGGTTAGTACCTATAGCCAGTCTTTTCTAGAAAGAATTTTGCTTTGCCAAAACCCTTTCTTGCGGCCACAAAATTATTTATACCCTTTAAAATTTTAATTCACCGGTCTTAATTATTAGGGGGAAACTTTACCTAATGCAGAAGTATTTTAACTATGCCTCTGTCACGTGTGTTTTTGCATGCAGAAACTGTGTAATTAATGTTTAATATAAAATATCTACATATTATATTATCTATGCGGTCATGTTTTAAATGACCTGTATACAATCAAAATTGTGCATTTTTGTGTGACTGATGAACATCTTGTGCATATACCTATATAACTTTCTCAGATAAACTCAAAGTCAATACATATACACGTCAAAAATAAACTTATTCTCAGCTAGCTATTCTTTCTCAGAAATAAATTAGAAAATCTTCAAGACTTGCTAAAGTTACTCAAAATCAAAGATCTGCTAGATAGTAGTAGTTAGTCGAAAAAACTACGCAAGCCCAGCATGGTGGGGCTTTACCAGCTCCGATGAACGAGACAGATTCACAGAGAAGTATCAAGTTCGGGTACTGCAGAAACACTTCGGACCTCAAGAGAAATATTGTTTACTCAGACAATAAACTTTTCAGAAATGTCCTTACGAACCACAGACACGTTATCCATGATACATATTCACTATAGCTATTATGTATTACTTATAATTGTAAGTATTTTGCTGTGTCAATTGGTCATTAAACCACATTGATATTATGATTTGACTTGTCGCCATTTTGACCATAATTCATATACGGATATTACTAAATTTAATATTAATCAATAGTCTATATTTAGAAATCATTATAAATAAATTGGATTTTCCTCCATACTAGTCTATATGTACCTATATATTTAAATAGATATTTCTTTTAGATTTAGATTTTCAAGAATAAAGATTCTTTTCTCATTATCTATTTTGACATAACCATAAAAATAAATTGTCAATATATACATACAACATAAAATATAGAACGATAAACATAAATAAAGTTATTACACATAAAATCGTCATCCAAACGACATTTAATCTAATTATTTCCAGTTAACTTTTCTAAATTTTCTCTAGCTGAATTCAGAAGCGCATCAGTAGAACTTACTAAAATAAAACAGAGATGAGTAAATATAATAAATAACAAATCTGAATTTCAATAAAATTTCCCCCTCCCCTTCATCACATATTGATGTTTTCAATTTCTTTTTGCACCTAGGATAAATATAATCGTATCTAAACTTACATTTCTTTATAATCTCAGCTTCATATCGCTTTTCTTGTTGCAGATAACACTCTTTTAAAGATTTAAATCGTTGACTGCTTCGCTTAAGTTTGGCTTGGAGACGATCAATTTCCGCCGACAGTTCCTCGATCTGAGTATCTTTCTTCGAAACATCTAATCCGCACTGAGTAGTACTTCCATTCTCAGTGCCATATTTCGTCCAAAATCCAGAGAGCAGACGCTCTCCTAAGTGTAAATAGTAGAGTAATGAGCTGACCTTACCATGTAACTCTCTGTAAGTACAGTAATCTTCATTCTGAAATACCAAAATAGAACATTTCTCTCAAGTCAATATTAATCATTGTTATCACTTCATGGAATTAAATCCACAAAACAATGTCGTATTGTTTGTACACTCACCTTGAAAGGGGAATTAACTTTGTGAAATTGTAGACGTTCAGCCAATTGACATTCAAGATTCTTTAAAATAGTCAAGCCCTCTTGAATTTGTTTCTTCAGTAGTTCATAATCTTCCAAATAGGCAACAGCATGCCTTGTTCTACGATCACCTATTGATGCTGTAAGATATAAGGATACATTTAAAAAATCATTTATCAATTCACAAATAGATCGAGGAACACTTCATTTAGACAACAATTATTGGAGAAACAAATAGGATTGTCCATTACAAAACAAAACCTTTGACCACCTCCTTTAAGGACCTGTAACAAATTCAAAATAACGACAAACCTAAGCATTAAACAATTCGTATTACAGAGATGCGCTATTCTAATATTCCCAGTTGTGAGATAAATCAAATTAATAAATCAATAAATTCTCATTACCAGTGAATTCACGAGTTTCACTCAAATCAGGATTTAATCCGACACCGACGCTGCTATTGCGACAAAATTCTTCCAGTTTCTCGTGCAGAATAGCATTCGATTGTACAGCGTTCTCCAATTGTTCTCTTAAATTGACGGACTCCTCGATGAATCTATCAAAGTCTCGTCGATCGTCGGATTGATGCGACTTCCCACTGCTAGATTTTCTGTCAGACTCGTGATAACTTCGAAGAAGATTATTCTCTGATTTCAAAGTGTTGACCAGTTCTTGAGTGGCCTGATTTTAAAGGAAATTTACTTAGATTAGATTGAATATGTTCAGGTTAAGGATTAGTTATTCATTATTACAAAGTAAACAATTTATCTTTACTTGGAGTTGACTACGAAGAGATTCATTAAGGAATTTTTCATCATTCATTGCTTTCTCTTGATCACCGCGAGCATTTTGCTCTTCCAATAATTCTTTCTTCTTGTCGGTCAATTCTTTTTGAACAAGATTTAAAAGATTTTCACTTTCTCTCAACTTTTCTTGAAGTTGTTTCACTGCGTTTTCCATAGACCCTAAAATAAAATATCGATCATCCTTTTCCATTATCACTGTTTGTATGGAATTGTCTAAGTAGGAATGCAAACAGCAATGCTATTTGAATGAAATAAAATATTCTCTCGATGACGAGGTTGAACAGAAACTATGAGAGTATATGGTACCACATTAAAATTATACATTATGATTGCCTACCGTGGTCAGGATTGTCAACAGTAGCAATTTCACAGTGCAGTTTTTGAATCAGCGAAATTCTCAGTTTATCATTCTCAGCTATTCTTTCTTCCAGATTAGCACGAAGAGAGCGAAATTCCTAATAGAGAATAATGCAGTTTTAAATGAACAAATGTAATAATATTACTAATCGGCGATATATACTTATGCCAGGCAATTATTTATAATAATTAACCGACCACACACCTGCATGTAATCAGCTAGAGCGTGGTCAAGATTCGGGGCCGATTGTTGCATCATCTGAACAGATTGAGAATCAGAGAACCACTCATTGGAGAGAGTATTATTCGCACTCGTTTTGTTAAGAATGGAGAGTTCAACCCGGAGACATTCATTAATGGATTCGTTACTGCGCATTTGAACATCCATAACATCTTCCATCAAAGATAGAACATTGCTACACTGCCTACAATATACAGCAAATTAAGAGGCACATTTTGGTCAGTAGAATTAGTTACATTCGATTTCTAATACAAAAAGATATGACCATAGATATGGATCGCTAAATGATGGCAAGAATATCCAGGTATAAATTTACAGAGAGTTCGCCCTATTCTAAAATTGTCGAGAAAAAAAAACTTTACAAGAAATTTGTTTAATTCGATTCTTACCCGCATTCTGTAGCCAAACTCATGGAGGAAAGGTGATTTTTGATGGACACGATGTTTGATTGGTTACTGCAGGATAATGGGATTGGGCCACAGCTAGCCTCTCTCACTTGTTCAACTGATGCGTCGACATTTCCCTCTTCCTGATCAATGCGTGCGCTCATTTCAACGATGGTCGACTCTAATTGAATGATTTTTATATTCCGAGCTTCGAGTTCAACTCGAATTGCTTTCGCCTCCTCTACAAATTCATTAATACGCTTACAATCGTCTTTTACAATTTTCTTCAGCCGTTCGTTGTCTTTTAAGCTTTGATCTAATCGACTACAACCAATTTAAATAACTCCCCATTAAATCAATATATAAAACAAATACTAATAATTATTATTAATAATAATCCCATTATCGACTATGTACCCGGTTCTTGAAATCAACTTTTCCTTGAGCTCTTTCACCAATTTCTTTCTGTTATCAAGTTCTTCCAAGCAAGCTTCCACCTTTTTCTCAAGAAGGCGTACGTCTTTAACGCAAGATGGCATAACAGAACCTTGAGATTTCAATAAGTCAGTTAGTTGACGCACTTGGTTTTCCAATCTATTAATATGAAACAAAAGCAAGATTTCGAGATATTATTCGAGTTTTTCGATTTTGGGTGCTACAAAATATTACTACTAATTATTAGGCTCAGATGAATCAAAATATACAATTATATTAAAGTTTGACTAATATTAATTAACGGTAAGAGACAGTAACGTCGAGAAATACTACCGATTAATTTTCTCCAACTTATCAGTCACTTTCATCTGCAAATCCTTGTTCTCTTGTTCAGCAAATTCATTCTTCGTCTTATAATGACTTAACTCCATTTCCATAGAAGAAATGTTTGCGACCAACTCGTTTATCTAAATAACATTAAAACAGCAACATTCAGATGATAAGTAAGAATCTGTATATGGGTCGAAAGATAACTCTGTTTACAAAACTTACTTGATTAGTGAGATCTTTATTAGAAGTTTCTGAAACCTCCAGTTTGGCTCGTAATTTTTTTACTCGATCCACTTCTACTTCAATCTGATCTCCTAATAATTCCCTATCTGATCTCATGCCATTGACTTCTTGATTAAGTTGAGCAATGATTGAATCCTTGCGCTCAGCAAGACACTGCTTCTCAGATTGTAATTCATTTAAATCTTCTTCCAATTTCGCGTAAGAATTTCTCATTTCATTCAATAAATATGAAACCTCAGATTTGCTCTCTTCTATGAGAGCGATCGCATCCACTTTCTCTTGAAGCCAACAGGTCAGTTCCTGATTTTTCGAATCCAGCATTTCATTGATTTGCTTTAGTTCTGCATTATCCTTCACCTTCAGAGCTAGGACTCCATTTGTATCGGTGAGTTCAGAGAATTCACTCTTCAATTTAGCATAATTCTCATTCATCCCTACCAACTCATTCTTGATCTCTTCCACCTCGCTCATTTTCAAATCCAATTGGTTTTTGAGATTATTTTGAGTGTCCAGCGATCTCGATAAATCTTCTATTAATTTAACTTTATCGCTGACTATTTCATTGTATTCGGTGCTTAATTTATCTAAAGCGATGTTTCTTTCTTTCAAATCCTGATAAACTTTCTTTAATTCTTCTGACAATTGACGCGACTCATGGTTCAATGTATTAATCTCCTTCTCTAATTGACATTTCATTTTGGATAGGTTGATTCTAGTCGTGTCCAGCTTGTCATTCAATGAAAACCTTTCCGATTCCAGTTCATCAATCTTAATTTTCATCTCATTATTCTCACAAGTCAGCAAATTCATCTTTTCCAAATAGGCAGTCTTGTCACTCTCGTCCGGAATGATATCCTGAATAGCGCACAAGCTAGACTGAGAAAGACTTTTATCCTTCTGTAACTTCTGCTTTAATTCTTCAACCTCCATTGCATAATGATTCACGGAAATCACTTTACTAATATTCGCATATCCAAATTTCTGCTCATACAAACAGTCGCGCAGTTTTAGCGTCTTCATCTTCAGACTATCATGGAGATATTGAAGATCCGACTCCTGCTTCGTCACCATTTTAGCTTCATCAATGAGGTATTGATATTTTTTCATTGTCGCATTGTGTTCAGCAGTGTCAACAATCAATCCCTTTTTATCAACAACCGCCTCTTCAACTTCTTCTAAACTCAATAAATCTTCGCCGACATGTTCAATAACGTCATTCATCAAAGTGATTAACCTTTGCTTCTCACTGACCCGCTTCTCCAGCCACAAGTCCGCATCACGATGCAACTGTGCCGAACTTTCCTTCAACTCTCTGATAGCGTGAATGTTATCATTCACGCTCTTCTCGATATTCTGCAATCGGTGAATGTGAGGATTATCCTCGCTGGAGACAACAGTCGGTTGGTTTTTATTAACGATTTGTTGTAAAGCATCCAGACATTGAAGATAATTGTCGTGCAGACGATCTAATTCTTCAGACGAATTCCAATTGTTTGAGGCAAATTCAGTAACATAGCGTTCCATATTATCAATCTAAAATCACCCAAATCAAGATTTGTATTTATGTTTGAATTGTGACCTACATAATGAATCACCTACTTGCTGAAGAGAGTCTCTCATAGTATTGATGATTAAGGAGCATTTCGCCTTCATTCTCTCAATGTGTCTATTAGCGGAGATACTCTTGTCTGCTTCTACCCTAAATGCAGCTAAATCTTCGCGTAAGCACATAATCGTCTTCTCATAAGAGTTCAGAGAATCTAAAGCAGCTACCTGATTATCTTGCAACTAAATTATTGGAAATATTGGAAAATCGATATTATTATAATAATAAAAGATTTAATAAATTTCTTAAATTACAAAAAGCAATATTACCATTTTAATTTCGTCATTTTTCGAAAGAATTTCGTTTTGAAGAGCTATCACCGTTTGGTCAAGCTCGTTGTTTAACGATTCACTTTCTTCAATGCGTTTGCGCATTCCACAAACCTCTAGTTCAAACTTCTCTAATTGTTTGCGCATCTCTTCGATATCAGGTTTGCACAATGGATCTCCAGTACTCGCATCGGCATCTTTACATCCTTTACAAAGAAGAGAAATCCCAATAGTAATATGTAATTGCACAATAAACTGATGATATCTTTAAATAGGAAATAGTCGGTTAAACCTTTGAAATTCAATTGACTGACAATTTGGAGATTCGTCTCTCTCAAATGATCCAGACCACTCTCAAAGCGTTTAAGTTTAACTTCAAGTCCTTTGACAGTTTGCTTGAGAGTTTCATTCTCGTCTGTAAGTTTTTCAATGGTCTTTAAGAGCTCCCCTTTCTCCTGATTCTCAGATTCGTTCTCTGTCTCTTGAATGTCAACTAAATGTGTGCTTTGCATAGCGGATTGCTTTAAAATGGGGTGGACACGTCGAATCAATTCTGGAATCGAACAAGAAATATACAATTCTTATCCTTATCTTATCCCGTTTACTGTAAAAGTGTTATTCTTCAACATACCTGCAATGGCTTTGGTTAGTTCATTCTGCTCATCAATCACCTCCGCAAATTGTTGAGCGGTGTTGGAATCAGCCTCTGGATCCACAGTTTCTGTAGACTGGCAGTCCTCGACATGGTTATCAGTAGCGGAATTCAATGACAGGCCCATTTTATAGCGAATGCTTAATAATTTGTGATGTAGAGTTTCGCTAGCGGACAGAATTTCCGAGTAATCATTACCAGTAAAACTGTGGTGAATTTCAGACACTCTGTAGATAAAAACGAGAACAATTAGAAAACTCCTGACCGTTAGCCTGATAAATAACTATAAGGTCGCAAGTATCAAAATCCAACAATCAACTCACTTAGTTTGCAAACTGGTAATCTCACTAAACTCCTCAACATCAGTCGCATCATCAGCTCCCAAACACTTATTTTGTCTGTCAAAATATATCGTATCTTTCACAGTGTATTTGATCTGCTCGTAAACATCGTATCCAGCATCACTGCACAATTTGATTGCTTCATAAATACCGGCAAGCTAAATTCATATAAAGGTCAGTCTTTAGAGAATTGCGAGGAAATTATCAGTGAGTTTATCGATTACTCATGATATTGAAGTGAGTTTATCGATTACTCATGATATTGAAGTGAGTATATCGATTACTCATGATAATCATATTTAGATCAGTTGATGTCTATGTCTTATCAGGAACACAAACATAGTTTCATTAACAATATACAGATGCATAATAAAATACCAACCTGCAATCTTAATTCTTCAAGAGCAGCCTCATTGAAGTGTTGATCGATCGAAACATTGCCCCCGGGATTGTCCATGAATCGACCAGGCGTCTGTGGAATTCCAGACGCATTTAGGACACTCGTGTCCATTAGAAGGCGGAAGAGACCTTGTGACAGTGGTCGAGAGCTATCCAATTGAGATTGAACACCACTGGCATTCAATAGAGAACTATCCCCGGTCATACTGCGATGTCGCAAAGATAACTCCAAAATCGATCCGAATGACTGATCAAGACTCTGCTCTAAAGTGCTCTATAATATAAAAATGAAACCTTCTGTAGATTGGTGTCGATATTCACATCGATTTTAAACCAATCCGTATTGTGAAACTGACCCTCAAAACTTGAACATTGCTCAGCTGCCTCAATAGATTAGTGAGCACGTGATGAAAGCTTCTCAACTGGTCGACAGGCCAGGTATAGCCAGTGCTGTATGTGGATGCGCTCTCATCTTGGCATAGATCGTTCTCTGCGGAGAAGGTGCGATGATCGCCACCACTTTCCTAAAATACAGTATATATTAGATGAAATACACTACTCAGAAGTAGCAATTGAAATGCATGGATTAGAGAAATAAAATGGTGTAATTTCACAATGAAATTCAACATATTATTCATCAGGATTGAATCTATTAGCAAGCGATATGAAAGTGGCAATTCCTACTTCCAGCATAGCAATTGGGGTCATTTTCTCAAATTCAGCTGTAGCACTTCTATCAGCCGCCCTCTTTAGACCGGAGTGATTATTAGTGGCATTTGGTTGGGACTGAAACTGTTCCTCCTGACAAATCGATTTGTCCAACACCGGCGTGGTTGTCAACTGACTCAGGGCTGACGACACAGACGAATCTAACGCTGGCCGCATCTCACTCGAGAGATCCTCCAAAGTGACATATGGCTTGCCGGTTTCTCTGTTCTGATGCGATGGTTGTGCTTGAAGACTCTTATTCATAGAATCAGTCTCTATCTGGGAGTCTATAAAACATGAAACCCGAATTATAACAACCATAACAAACCACACAACAGGTCGAATACTGAATTAACTGGATAATAATAAACATACGGAAGATTTCCAGTTCCGGGACAGATTGAATCTTCCGCAGCAAAGTGTGGATACAGGCGGCCCTCTCTGCCAGCACAGTGGCCAGATGCTGGTCCTGTTCAGTTAACAGATCAATAGCCGCATCGTAATCTACCTCATCTCTATTGAAATTGGCCTGTAGAGCCTGACTAGACCTCTTGACTTCCATCAGGTGGGTATAAACGCCACTGAAACTGGCGTGAAGATTCGCCAGGTGTTTATCGAGAGTGGTCTTCTCATTGTTAAGCAATTCCATCTAAACAGAAACAAGACGTCGCATTTGAAGTGAAGCAATGCTTACGTAAATAAATTAATGTTTAGAAATCATTTGTTGTAGGAGCATATTGTTACCTGCAGCTCCTGGGCATTCAATTGTTTTGTTAATGCATCAATACGACCACTTAATTCGCATCTTTCAGCGTCAAATGCTTCCTCCAATTGAACCGTCAAGATCTGTTGTACATAGAAATAATAGAAGCCAAAAAGTAAAAAGAACTGAACTACAGGACAATCATTAATTAGATAACCAAGATAGTGTATAATAACACTTTTTTGTAATCTTTATACAGCGCCATGCAATATTTCATTCCCGAGAGTACTTAGCCGGGATTCGAACTCTCGACCCCTGGATTGGTGGTCAAGCGTTCTAACCATTCGGCCAGCTCTCTCTACAAAAGAATGACAATTTGAAAGCTTTCTTATACTGCGTGCTAATTCAACTGGATTCTGAATCAGACATAGAGACTACTTAAAGCTTGAAGCAGTATCATACTACTAACAGTAGGGTTTAAACAACAACTTCACACTGCTAGAGTGACCAACCAATCATTAATGCTTAGAATAAGGAATGTGAAATCAATCAGATTTCTTTTTCTTACATCTAGTTGATTTTAACTATGAAGTCTACAGATGTAACGCTGAGAGTCTAATTCCAATAATTTATGAAAATAACTAACACTATAATAATCTAGGAGTCATTTAAATGTAAAACCGTAATCTCTGGAATTCTCTACTCTGACTTTCTAGAAAAGGCAGAATGATAAAATGAATAATTTAATTAATTACCTCTTTCACAGTTTTCTCATCACTACTTGTTGTCAATTCCTCGATAATTTTCTTCTGATTCTTTATCTTATCAAAGGCGGACTTCAAAGCTCGAACAGCCTTGGATAATTTTGTATTGAGGGCGTTTATTTGCTCCTCATATTTCTCCCCTGATTTATTATCTGGTCGTTCTGACATATTACCGGCCTTCTCTTCATCAGCATCTTCTATTTTTGGTAAATCAGTAGGATTATCGTTACTTGTCTATAAAGAAACAGATTGATATATTATTGCTCATAAGGGATCGAGACTAATACATACTACTAGTTAACATCTGCTGAGCATTAGGAAATGCAATGATAAACTAAACTAAAACATTGGTTATTTCTGAACTTTTTGCTGTAGTATGGAAGTAATTATTTTATTCATACAATATGTAAATTATATTATAGGGGACCACAAAAAATGTCAAATATAATATCAACTTACTGATAATAATCCACTAGCTTGAACCACATCCATCTAGAATAATGAAAGCGGAATTCACTGCAGATAAAGATTACGTAATAAATAGTCCATATTCAATACTATTGGCTAATGGGTGAACTAATATTTAACCAAAGAGATGTAATGAATACAAGGTAGTCTATAGAGTGGTGATCTCATTCTCATTGAGGGGACAATTAGAAACATGGCAGCTGTAGACAGAGGCGAGATTTAATCGCGAGTTTCATTCGTGATTAGAAGTCAGTCACTACTTCTTAGCGAATCACAGTTGAGTATTCGTTGATGATTTGCCTGCAGAATTTCATTTTCAACTTGTCTCCACAATCTCATTCAGACTACCACTCTATATTCAAGCTCTAATATATTTAATAATTGGCACAAAGAAAGTTTAACTGATAGTTTAATTCATTCATCAAAAGCATACCGTCTGCGTTCTGCCTGTAAACCTAACATGACAATAGAGCTGAAAGAATGATGATAAGGTATTACCTGTCTTCTTATAGATTCATGATTTTTGGAATATAAAAGGAAGCAAGTTGACATAACAAGATTTGGCTATTTAAAGGGTTAAAGTTTTTGTCCGACAATGGAATTCATTAAAAATATGTAAATTCTCAAACAAAAGCACCCCACTCTAAAGCTACCTACATAAATTTACTAGACAAATCAACCCACTTCATGAGATATAAGGTCAATAGCCTCATCATTATTGTCATCATTGCAGTTCCCTTCAGAACTGTTCATTGGAAGTCCACTTGGAAATACGACTGACTTCTGAAAATAGAATCATACAAATAAAATATTTCATTCATTCCTCCTACCAATCTACCTATCTCATAATTAAGTTATCAATGATTTCTATATTTTATCATTTAGAGACATAAAACGGGCATAGGCCGTTATGAACTGACTACAGGCTTAGATATAAAACAACAGCAATAGATCAGGGGAATAATAATATGATTTAAAAACGAAACTTACTTCCGCATAGGACACATCTTCTTCCAATTGACTAGGCTTGTAATACATTTGATCGGACGAAGTTTGATCAACTGTGGCCATGTTTAAATGAACATTATTCTAAATATTAAAAAAACGGCCATACTGTTTGAATACCGAAAATTTGTCAATCGATACACAATAAGAAAACCATATACACGGAGTAAAACTCTTATAAATTAATGAGCATTCATTAATTATAATAATAAAGAAAAAAGCGCTTTTTTCTTTATTATTATAATTTTAATGCTGTTAAAGGCTTACATCTCCTTTTTAAACTCATTCATTAATTATGGTGAAAATAATAACTAACAGTTTTACTTACGATTTGGGATGACAAACTTTCATTTTCTTCCTAGATAAACAAAATCATAATCATAATTAGCAATAAACAGCAATTTCTAAAAATCAACAATAATCCGAAAATACTTACACAGAATGGTTCAATATTAGCATTAACTTCTCGTAAAGCATTTAACAACTTTTTCATTGGGTCTTCATGGTGACCTAATTTACCACCGAATTCAGATCCCTCGGCCTGTTTAAAAGCAGCCTCAAATCCAGAATTTCTTTCAAGAAGATCTAAACGGTGAAGATTGTAAAACTTATATTGACTTTAAAAAAATAGGGATAAGAAATATCTGAAAATGATACAAACATTGAATTCGTTTTTGCTTTCTACTGTCTTCTTCTTTTAAACTCTTGATTTCTGACTTCAGTTCATTTATCGCAGTGCTAAAGTAAAACATTTTAAATATCATTGCACAACTTTTCTTAGGTCTCATCAGCATAGATTTCTATGGAGGTCAGTAGCATGAAGAGCAATACTTTCAGGGCTTTATATAACCATCTAATCATCTTTTGTCAAACAATATAATGTTTATTTCTTTTACTTTGCATGACGATTCAAATAGTCCTTTTCAGCAATTGCTTTTCTCATGGCATCATTTTGAGCAATCAGCCTATCCATGTGTTCCTAAAAACAAAATGACTTAAATTCATTGGGTTTTATGAAATTGAAAGACAGCAAAGTAAACTACAATCATAAAAATGATTTAATAGTGTTAAAGGGTCTTTGTAGATTAACACTAATGAAAGGTTTTTGCTTAATATAATTTCCTACAGTTGAGTTCCATGTAAATCGAGTATATCTTTGAAAAGCTTAGATATTGCTAAACCAAAAGTGTTTTTGATCAATATCAATGGAAAATCCTTTATTTCATCAATAGTGGTGAGCCAAAATTAAAATGTCATGATAAAGAAGAAACATTAAAGACATTCCTTAATCCAATAAAAAAGTTATAAAAATAATTTACTTTCATTTTGAAATTAATGGAATTATCCTTCACTTCTTCCAAGTGAAAAATGTGCAGTTTCATATTGTAATTTTCATTTTGTAAATCATGCATTTGCTGAAGTACACATTAGTAAAGAAAGATCAATGTTAAATGAAGAAATGCTATCTGATCTCAAAGAGGCATAAACAAAATATCATTACTTTTTGAAGGTCTGAGATACTTGGAAGTAAATGCATCTTCATGGAGGCAGCATTCTCTTTATTACCTATGTTTTCAAAAAATAATTATTTTTAAAATATGTAATAATACTAGGGTAGTAGCTAAATGACAAAACACAATATATGTTAAATCCAACTAAACATTATTATAATAAATAGTATTTATAGCAGAGTGTGAAAACAGCAAGAGTCTTAATAATCAGTCTACAATCTTTTCCATGCTCTAAATGTTGTCCTCTGCCTGCTGTAGTTCCAAAAAGCATAAGACAAGACTGTTAAATTGGTTATTCAAAGTAATATTTCTGACAGTGTAAATAATGATATCTCTTCATAGTTTAGATGATAATATCTCTCCATAGTGTATATCATGATTTTCAGGATGATCTGTCATGTATCCATTTCTTATTTTGGATATTTCAGAACTAAGTACCTAAATTGTGTCTCTTACAAAGAAAGTAATAAGTAGCAAATTTGGATGTTGACTAAAGATATGTAAATGAAATGAACATCAAAAATGTTGAGAGATCCTTTCCATGCAATCTCTAAATAACTTCTGTCTCCTGTAGTTCCAGAAACCATAAGACCAGACTGTTAAACATTGAAAATAATTAATAATTTTTAGCCAGCAGTTTAATTATGAATCATTATTTGATCATTTTCTTGGTTTATACTAAAAATATTGCAAAATAATTTATAAATAAACAACATACAATTAGGTATATTTTCAGATAAATTCTTTAGAATAGATAACTCAGAATCTTCTCTTTCTTCCAAATATGAAGCAAAACTGGTGCGATTCAATGGGATTTCACTAAAAGTAAAAATTTTAATTAATTATTTATTATGTAAATATAATAAGTATTATTAAGTTTTTAATTCAGCATTTAGACTAATTCCAATGCCTCAATAATTTTTGTTGTATTCTAAAACTAAACAAAATTTATATTAAGTTTAAAATATAAAAAATCAAACTTAAATTTACATTTAAATGATAAATAATCAAAATATTCAAATAACCATCAGTTGGTTTATAGTTATGTGCATCCAAATCCAAAAACATTTACTCATAAATGCCACAAATCTGATAAAAAAAAACAAATTTTATACTGAATTCTTGATTGTTACTTTGTTATATTATTTACAACATAAGTCTATGTTTGATCTATCACATTACATAATTATTCAGTAAACCATGCAAAAGTTTCAAAAAAATCAGGCCAAAAATCATTTGAAAACTTACTTCTCTTCATTGTACGACTCCATTTCGGATTACGAAAGGAGAATTTTTCAACTGTATTATCTAATTTCACTTTGATTAAACCAATTTTAATTGATTAAAACAACAAACTGAAGAACTGTTTTAAAAAATTGAAAAAAAAGAACTGAATTCCTTGTTTACTGCGCACAAGGAAAAGATAAAAATGAATAAAAGCTGAATTAACTTAATTTAACTGACAAAATGTACAAAATTGAATTTTAATACTTTTGTTTTATGCATTTTCGATTGATAAGTAAGGCTGATATTAATAATTTTTTTATGGATTCGCTTTCAAGATTCCAGTCGATATCGAAAACCATGATTTTGTTTAAAATAGTTCTTTAAATTTTATAAGTAATAAATTAAAATATTCTGTTACTCAGATATATAGGTTCAGCTGACGATTATTTTTGTTAACATACCCTCATTGGCACTTAATATTTAACAAAATATCATGTAATTTGTTATTTTTAACATTTTTACAGTTATCAATCATATTTTATTATCAAAGATAGAACAATAGGGACTACAGCTTTATTATATTAATATTTCGACCAATATTTCTATATTTAGTATCTATAATTTTAAAAATTTTGGTTTTTCTAAATAATGTATTGATTCCTGAATTTTTCATTATGGGAATCACTGAATATTTTTTTAAGAACATTACTGCTAAATTTTTGTTATTCAATAATTTTCATAAATTTTATGTTAAGCATACAATATATGTTGTAAAAAGTTCAGAAGTGGTCTGCCCAATTAGGAACTTTTTTATGGTTCTCAACTGGTCAGAAAGTTCTGAATTATAACTATTCAAACAGTTGGGAACCAATAATTCATTAAAATTATATACATAATTACTTAATTAATAAGTTAAAATTAAACTATTAGTAGTTTAAAACAAGGCTGTGTCTTCATATTGGGAAGTTTTAAATTATAGTAAAAAGCTTCCTGATTTTAATATGTCATTCCCGAATTATTGTTCAGTTACCTAATTAATCTTATGCTTAAGCTTAAGTAATACATCTGTATGATATGAAATATTTAACACTGATAGATAAATAAACTAATTAACATTATTGACAGTCTTCCTAAAATATTTTGGAATAATATAATAACCTCTTTAATTAAAGAAGATTTTTTAACTTCCCTATAGAGCTGAGTCTTCATATAGCATAGAGAAGTTCCCTTCATAAAGAAACTGTTAAAAACAAGCTTTATAAATTATATTTTATTTCATGCGCGTCGCCAGGGGGGTTGTTATTCGAACAACCCCCCTTCCAATCTAAAAGGGCCTCATCCTACTGAAGAGGGCCCTCATGCACCACCAGAAATTATTATGCCATGTATAGTGTTTCTGCTTTTATACGTACTAATATAAAAACATAATCTGGCTCTTAACTCTAACTCTTAATCAGGTTATCTAACTCTATGCCAGAAATACAGCATTATTTCTATTTCTATACTTGTTGTTCAATTGACAGACAAAATGTCTGTCAGTAGCTAGCACACAGGCAGCTAGCACCTGAAGCACTTTCTTATTTACCTTATTGATGATCGATAATCATTAGGCTGACAATTCCATAATATGAAATACTGAGATGTGGTTGGCCCAACACATCAGGTGAGAGAATTCATCTTGATTAAGAGAGAGAGACTGATTACATTATAATATATACCTACTATATCCTGAAGGGAAGGCATTTAGGACATCAATATACAGTTCTGCATATCTATGAATTCGCTAATATATTATAATGTAAAATAATTGTTGAATACAACTTATGAAAAAACACTAACTAACATCTTAATTTTGATTTTGAAAAGGAGTGGAGGGGGCCTCCGTAAGAAAACGACCCCCTTCTGGTAAATCCTAGCAGCGCCCTTGTATATATAATAGAAAAAGTTCCCAACTTGTCGGATAGTTTGGAACATTTCACGGTTCCTAATTGGGCCACAACAAATACACATTAAAAATGTCAATTTTTAAAATTCAGTTTAATAGCAATATATTTATTGTGATGTCACACTAAAGTAACATATGGTAAGATTGATAACCCAGCTGATTATATTACTAAAAATAAAAATTAAGACAAACTGCTTTCAAGATATAACAATTTATTTCAGAATGTTTTCCAAGCTAAACAGACTTCGGAACATTTTCAAAGCTAACAGCTTCCTTGTTTGTTTAGCTTCGAAAACATTTTGAAATAAGTTGTCATATTTTAAAAGCAGTTTGTTTTTATTTTTCTTCACCATGCTGCTCGAGCACCTCAAAACTTTGATTATATTACTGTTGATATTGGAAAATTTGAATTTAGATTATGCAAGTAATTGAATAACACAAAAGTATGACATGAAATTATTCAGCCCTAATGGGCTATATTTATCTTTTATGTTCTAAATATTTATTGACCATGGTCATAGAATGCACGAAAAAATTTTGGCAAACTATTCTATGGAAGTTCTACAACCAGAATTGTTACAACTTTTATATTACAGACAAGAGCTGCTAACTTGGCCTAAACTTCCAAATAAATGTCTATGTATTTTTTTAGGGTATTCATAAATTTAACTCTATAATTTGGTTATGCATCACTCCATTATAGTCAATTTATTCTACATTTTGGCTTTAAAAATGATAATACTCATTTGTTATATATGCAGTCAATCACTTGGAGAACAAAATTACCTAATTTTCTATGGATAATATTTTTCCATAAACCACAGAATCAGCATCAGGTCCCCCATACTCTCTGAAAGTGATATCACAAGAATCTTAAAAAGAAAAATACAGTAATTGTTAACAACCAAAAATCAATTTACCATAGCTCAACCCAAGCCGACATTCTAACATTTTGTGACACAGTCATATATTGATTGCATTTTAAAAGAATCCTTTTCATTAAAAGTTATTTATTGCACTCCTATTCTCCCACATTCTATGATAGCATGTCTGATATATCTGGCAAGCATGAATAAGTTATTATAATTGTTACTTGAGTTAGAATTGTCAAAATATCTTAATGCCATAAATATTAATATATACAAAATTTGAAATCAGCATTTAAATTCTCACATATTTTAAAATATTGTTTTGACTGTGTGGTATTAACAATCTTTAATTTCTAAAAAGCCTCATTTCAGGTTAGTCTTTTATTAGTAAAAGTAAAAAATATACTTTTTTAGAAAATAATGGCAGCATCATTATTTGGTGGACCTACGCAAGGCTCTCAGAGTCGTAATTTGGTTGAATTTAAGGCTGGCAAGATGACAATGAGAGAGAATAACTGGGTTCACCCAGACAAGAGGAAAGGTCAAGTCTATATTTATCAGTCTGAAGATGAAGGACTCATGCACTTTTGCTGGAAGGACCGTACAACAGGCGTAGTTGAGGATGTAAGTTTTTTGGGGGTTTTGTTATATTGGAGCTCATCTTTTATTTAATTATTTTTGAATTGTAATTCCTTTAATTTTTAGGATTTGACTATATTTCCTGAGGAAACCAAATTCAAGAAGGTTGCTCAATGTAAATCTGGGCGTGTGTTTTTGTTAAGTTTCAAAAGTGCAAAGAAGTACTTTTTCTGGATGCAGGTATATCCACTTTCATATTGATACTTCATTTGCGTTGGTGTACACTTATTTATTATTCTATTTTTAGGAGCCTAAAGAAGATATTGATGAGGAAAATGTTCGCAAAGTGAATGACTTTTTGAATAATCCGCCCAGTATGTCTAACAGAAGTCGTGGTGCTGCTGGAGCTCTAGGAGCACTTGGTAAGGCCATGTTGAATTCTCCCTTGTCCTAAAAGTAAAATCTAAGATCTTCTACATACTTTTTCTATTGAATGAATTTGCGTACCAAATAAAACTTCGATCGTCAGCTGATTTTTTTAAAAGACGTCTCACTCATTCTTACCTTGTATTTTCTTTTATATTGTGATAATATAATAATGAATGTTGAATTTTTGTGTTCTTTCAGCGAACAATGATGTTCAAGAATTATTAGGTAGCTTGAATATGACCCAGAATGAGTTGATGACCCTCCTCTGTAAGTTATCATCGGGATTTCCTAATAGCTCAACTACTCTGTCTATTTTGGGGGGTCTTTAGGAGTTATTTTATTAATTATAGCTATGTCAGTGGGGAATACTGGAACTGGAGGAAGAAGTGCTACAGATTCAGAAACGTAAGCAATTTCTTGCTAAAAAATTTAAGTGAAAAGAAATTAAAGAAATATTTTAATTTCGACCCCTGGATTGGTGTATAACGCAGTATAAGAAGGCTTTCAACTTGTCATTCTTTTGTAGAGAGCGCTGGTCGAATGATTAGAAAACACTTGACCACCAATCCAGGGGTTGAGAGTTTGAATCCCGACTAAGTACTCTCGGGAATGAAATATTGTATAGCGCTGTATATAGAGATTACACAATCTTGAAATAAACAAATCTCTCCTCCTCTATCCGAGTAATAGTTCATTCAGAGATTATTAAATTATCTCATTTGTTGTTAAAATGTAAAGGAAGATCTACAAAATAAATTATTTTCTTTCTGTAGGTCGACTCGGGTTCACTCGTCGGCAGTGGAGGCGCGCAGTCCTGCTGCATCCAGCACAGGCACAACTGGAACATCAGCCGCCCGCCCGACATCCGCTGACACACCGCTATCATCTGCCACTAACAATGAGAACAAAAGCTCCGATCCGAACTCCAGTGGCAGGATTCAATTGCAAGATCTGCACAATATCCTCTCTACTATGTCCACCTGTGAGTTAGTCAGTTATTTAGCACTATCTGTTCCATGACATATCATAACTCAATGCATTATCCACAACCTGATAGTTTACAGCATAGAGTAGTGATAATACCAAGAGAGTTCACTCTCTAAAATACAGAAACGCATATCGCTGCTGGTTTTGTCCCACCAACGCGCACAATTTCCTATCTCCGCCATTATAAAAGCATCAATTATAAATTAACGCCACTTGGACGGTAGTCTAGTCTGATTTTAATAATTCTTTCTCTGTAAAAAAAATACCAAAAGAGCACTTTCTAAAGATATAAGAAGTATTAAAATCAGACTAGGCGTTCAGGAGTGAC
>JAYMFX010249892.1:0-19846 GCA_036784945.1 Monocelis spectator
CAGTAGTACAATCAACCCGGGTTGATTGTACTCAGTAGTATTATTAACCCGGGGTATTCTTAACCCGCTACACCGGTACTGTCAATTTACAGAAGCGTTCTTATGTTATGTATTTTTACAGTACCATACTGTAAAATATTAAGAAAGAGTTCTGTATTTGTACAGTACACCTTCTGTCATTTTACAGAACCAATACTGTTATATTAAGAAAGAGTTCTGTATTTTTAAAGAACCAGTATTGTTATTTTACAGAAGCAGTATTGTAACATTAGGTAAGAGTTCTGTATTATACAAATGTATGTCAATTTTTTTAACCGATTTAGTTGATAGAAGAAATAGAGTAGTACGATATTTTTTGTAAGAGGTCACATAAAAGCAGTAAGTTTATTATATTATAACTTTTATTAGAAAAATAATTGGGAAAACACAGAGTATAGATATCAATAATAATAATAATAATAAAATCGCTTTATTTCCTGTATATAAAATATAAATAGGAATAAATGATTAGAATTATAAGGATTATAAACAGTTGAAATCATTAAAAATCATAAAAGTAAAAGTTAAGGAATAATAGGAATAGGAATAAATGATTAGAATTATAAGGATTATAAACAGTTGAAATCATTAAAAATCATAGCCTATTGAAGTAAAAGTCAATAGAATACCAGAATAGAATCAATAGAATACAGTGAGAGTGAAAAAATTAAGTTAAGGTAAATATGTTGAATATTTGTCTTTAAGAGACGCTATAAAACTATTTAATTTGGGATGAATTCCTAACCCATATAATTTCTTCTTCCCCTTAGCGAATTTAGAAGACGTATTCAATTTAAATACGACCCTTTGAATAAATTCCATAGTAAGGCTGGAAGAATAAAAATAATTAAAAACAAAAAAAACTGAAAACAAGGTAGCTAGAGCGTCATACAAATCCAAATTGTTTTCAAAATCATAACGTTCAACACTGACAATGTATGTATCAGTGTTGAGAGATCGCCGGATGTTGGGTGAAATGATTGTATCATCTGATGCGCGGAGGATGGGATCTTCACCAAAATAGTGAGGGAGGGCTTCCAAAAAGATTTCCTCGGGTGTTCCAATTTTACTCAGAATATCGTGCATCGATTTCTTTCTAGAATACCAGAATAATTAGAAAACAGTTTTTTTTATAGTTACACAAAAGGAAATTTCCAATAATGATTTTATTAGTTAGGAACTAAAATAATTTAATAACATAATGAGTTATTACCTAACGGTCTCCTTTAAGTGCGCAATGACCTCCCCTGAGACCTTTGAGAAGCACTGCTGAACCACCTCGAGTAAATCAACACCCAACAGTCTGCTTCCATGAGCAACAAGATATCGCGAATGCCTTAAATATGGCCAGAGGTCAAGCACTGCAGCTATTGGGGTCTTTTTTGATTGCCACTCCTTAATATCTTGCCTTTGAAGGGCAAATGTGGCATCCATTTCATCATCATCCCCTCCTTCCCCTCGATGAAAAGAATCGCTCAACTTTCTTCTTTTCAGATCGGATGACGGTTCTACATTCGTGTCATCTGCAGAGGCTCCATAATTAGCCTATTAAAAATGAATAAGATAAAGTCAAAATATGATAATATTAAAATGATGTTCTTGCATATTATTTCTAATAAACTCACAGATCGTTTCGCAGGAATTTTAACACGGCCAAAAAATGACCCCCGGCTTTGATTCAAAAACTTCTCTTCCAGTCTCTTCATAATGACTGAAGCTCCCCCATTAAAATCTCTGAGGCGAGGGTAATGGAAGACCACTTTATCTGAAATTTACAAATTTAATAACAAATAGGGAAATGGCAAACTGAATAGGATGAATACAGAATATCTGTTGATTTCAAAATTATATGTAGGAAACTCTTATAGAACTGTAACAAAAACAAACATAATTTTTTCTCTAAAAATGTATAACACAAACCTGCTATCCTTCGCAATATCTCCCTCCCTGGACGCTTAGTTATGCCAGATATTTTGTCGTAGATGTCTTGGACAATTTTCTTTGTTAAAGGCTTCACTGCCAATGATGATGGGGCCAAGTGGTCCGGAAGGGTAACATCAAAATTTTTGACCCATTCTCTAGTGGATAGGGGGGTGGCAGTCAAGCTGACTGAACTTTCTCCTGAAGGAGCTCTTTTGGGTGAAAGAGCATCCAATAAAAGCGGAGAGTCTACTGCAACAGCTGGAGTCACTAAAAGTTAAAGTATTTCTTTAAAGTAAAGCACAATAAATGTATGTGTTGGAGGACCTCATCATCATCCACTTCAGTGCCATCTTTTTCACAGACAATCTTGGTACTGTGATATCCGAGCTTTTCCGACCCTTTTGCCAAAACTTCAGCAATGTTGAGATTTTCTACATAAATACTTTTCCTAATTGCGCGATCATAAGACCACAGGTTAACAATAGGCATTTTCTAAAAATAAAATATATTTATGTTTAAATTTAATTTACCAATGTGATTAAAATAAAATTATTTATTCAATTTAATAAAGTATATAAATAAAAAAAATATAGTATTTTATTGGATTAGAGATGAATGCATTTATAAATGCGTTTTTTATTCTTAGTTTATCACAGTTGCTTTAAAGGTTTTAAAATTTGTCATAAGGGGCACTCTTCAACCCAAGACACAAGGAATCTTCATAACAATATGGTATCATAGGATAAAAACATGGAAGATCATCAAATAATATGCAGCAAGAATCCCTATTGATTTAATATTGTAATTAACAGTATCTCCATCCCTCATTCCAAGAGCTTTTTTACATTGGAATGCAATTTTGTCTTTATTTTCATTTATGAGTATATTTTCTATCCTACCAAACATCAAAGTAAATGAATCAATTACTTCAATAAAGATATACATTTCTGAATTGTAGAGAATGAATTTAAATGTAACAGATGTAGATGTATATTTAAATTGCATCTTTTCAAAATTTTTGACACAGGATGGATGTAAATGCTTGTTGTAAGGCAATAAGATACTGGTTTTAATTTGTGTGAGAAAATAAGAGTCCACTTGAAATATTATTTGGTATTCTTGATGATAAAAAGTTAGTGTCTTGGTTATATTCTTGAAATTGTTGCAGCTTCTTGCAAAAAATTTAATCTATGCTTTGATTCAAATCGCATTGTCCAAAAATTTATTGCTGGTCCAAATTTAAGTATCATATCAGGATAATGTGTCATATAATGGTGTTTAAATACTGTATGATATCATCAAAAAGAATGGCTACTTGATTCTTGGACAAATTATGGGCAGTTAATGTTTCAGTTATTTCCTGTGCCTTTTTGACAAAGGAACTTAAACCAATAGAATGTTCCAATGGGTTTACAAAGAAATGGAAAAATCTAATTAATGTCCAAATTTGAGATGCACTACCTGTAAGCTTTTTTGCTAATATCAATTATTGCAGGCTTATTGTGTCCATCTATGGTACTAAATTGGTTTTTCTGGTTCAGAACAGATAAACTGCATATTTTACTTGAAACAATCATTTTAACTACCAGCATTAAATCATAAGAAATGACACCCTCAAACCAGTCATGTCCTAAACATGGCAATAATTGATCCATAACATGAAAACCATCAATAGTATTAAAAGGACTTCCTGAATGGATACCAAATCTATTTTCAGAAAGAGGATCATTGATTACTCGATCATAATGCTCTTTTGATCTTGATTCAAAGTCTTGACAATTAAACTTTTTCTCCTTTAGATCAGAACTTTTAATTAAACAATACTGGCAAATATAACCATGAGAAAAGTTCTTCTGCAATCCTGCCATGATATGATGACCTAAATGGTCTCCTGTCATATAGAGAAGCCTACATCTATATTCTGTGCCATTTAATAGAAATGGGTATGATACAACATTATCAAGCATTTGAATCAGTGGGTGCAGCAAACGTGCAATACAAAATTTTTCTAAGTAAATACTTTTAAATGCCATACAAACTTGCATTTGGTCACATTGTGATCTATACAAGGGTGTAATTTGTCCTAATGTGAAGTAAAAAAAGGTAACTTTATGCTTTTTTTGAGCTCCTCCCAGAGGATTCGTTAGAACAAGTTCATCCTGGTATAATATCAAATCAAGCATATTTTCTTCAGATTTTAAGGACTTATAAAATGAACCCTCATTGTAATCAACTAATTGGTCATTGGTGCAATGATTCTTTGAAGAAACCAGGTTATAATTCTTGTCATTAATAAGACAGGCTAATGATTCTTTAATATTAACAATATGGCTATAAGCAGGCTTGTTAGAATCCTGCTTTCCAAGATAATACATTGTAGGTTTGACTAAATTAAACTCAGACTCAATATACTTTTCACGGCTGTATGATGACCGCATGAAACCATCTGCAGAAAATAAGCCCATTATGCTATCATCAGCAAATAAATCATCAAGTATGATTTTTGAATGGAGGGAATCAATATTATTGCTCTGAAGTGAAATGTTTAGTTTTTCTTTTAAAATAGATAAATCCGAGAGATGTAGATTAATGAAAGAATCCATTATAACTTGAATAACAGACTTAGGAATAAAGTATTTTCCAAGAAGTGTTAAATAGAGGAAAATAGTATTCTTTTCCAAATTCTTTTCCATGATAGCAATATCTAATTTATCATCAACCTGCATTGGTTCTATTAAGTCAGCCTCAGGATTATCATTTTCAGCTTGAATCCTTTCTGAAGGTACTATTCCTTTTTCATGAAGCTTATTTTCATTAATCCTACCTAAATGGATTCTATGAATATGACTTCGATAAGATGAATATCAGCTGTAAACCTTGCAGCATTTTTCAAAAGGACATGCTACAACATGATTTTCTTCAAAGGGTTGTGGAATGTGCTTTAAAAGCTTAGTAAAATTAGAACAATTAAATTGACACCCACTACATTTAAAATTAGTAGCTTTAGAAGTACTTGGAGTTAATCTCTCAGAAAAGCCACTACTGTGGCAGTATGACAAATGGGATTTAAAAGAATTAAACTTTTCTCCTTGCCAACTGCACTTTGATACAGAGCACTTAAATGTTGCAGTGACATTTCTATGAAAATGTGAATGCCTTTTATATGATTTTAGGCCAGTAAATTTCTCATTGCATATGTTGCAAATAAATTCAACCATAATTAAGGATTTTATATAATCAGAATTGTCAAGATTCCTCTAGTAAAAAACTTTTGGAATTTTTTATATGAGAATTTTGTATAAAACTTTTAGAATTTTTTATATGAGAATTTTGTATAAAACTTTTAGAATTTTTTATATCAGAATTTTATATAAAACTTATGGAATTTTATAATATAGGAATAAAGCAAATTTACAATAAACTAACTACAATAGATAATGAGTAGGTATACGAATAATTGATTTATAAGTAATTGGAGCTAGGTACTACTAATAATAATTTCAGTAATAGATATGTAAAATAAATACTGTAAAGTATAGGTAAGAGGTATAATATAGGTAGGTAGTAATAGAAAAATAAAATTTGGCAAAATAAAATTGGCAACGTCTATTGAAAATAATAGCAAAATAAGCAAGCACTATCGTGAGAAAGTAAAAGTGATATTAAATTAGTATTATTTTGAAATAATAAAACAAACTTAAAAACTTCAAACATATAGTATCCCAAAATACAACTTGATATAGAGTTACTTTTTCTTTGAACAAAAGCTTTTGAAATAAGAATTAACAGTACAGGTACAGATATAATGTCATAAAATTACCTTTTTTTACCACTTACTTAGCGAAGAACGCTTTGAACCCAAATGAAATATATATATAGGTATATACTTTGTTTACTGAACCGAGCACGCTAGGGCTGAATAATTTTATCTTGAAATAATAAGTGGGCAGTTGTATGAGTTGAGATTATTAATTTCTAAACGAAAAGAGAAGGTGACAACTGCTTAGTGACAACTAAGCAGTTGTCACCTTCTCTTTTCGTTTTCAATATGCTGCTTGAGCATTAGCTACTTGAGCTTGAGCTACTATTGCTTATTAATTTCTATTGATTTCACTCTGATTCAATGGCAATTCAAATGTAAAAGGGCTTTAGTAGGCGCAAAACTTTCATAGAATTTTTGCATTTTCTAGTGCATTTTTAACTATTGAAAATATTCTCTAAATTTATTTAATCTACTGTGAATAAACACAAGACTAAATTTGTTATGTAGAATAACAGTATATTTACTGTAAATTTACACAATTTATAATATTATTTCGTGAAAATATGTATGTTCTGTAAATTTACAGTATCTGTACTGTAAAAAGCAAATTCTGTAAAATGACACAAACTATACTGTAAATACACAAACAACCAAATATGTTACTGTATAGTTACAGTATTGGTTCTGTAAATTTACAATTTTTTTTACAGTGTATACACGTATAAATTGGAAATTTTATACTTTTAAAATGCCACGTAATAAATCCGTCAAAGAATGATAGAAGAAGAATTATTGATGCATATAGACTTTATTTTGTAATGACATAATAATGAAAACCTATAAGAATATATAAACAAAATGAACATGAACATAGAGAAACATGATTGTTTAATTTTTAAATAACAATACCTTCAGGGAGATCATTTCCCGCAATACAGTCGGGGATAAATCGTCGACAATGATTGTACCAGGCATGACATCTGGCTATTGTAACACAGTTAGGGATACAGTCTAACGCTAATTCCATGAGAGTTCTACGTCTGAATTCAGCAAGATTCATGGGAGCCGGAGCATTGCGTAGATTTTCCTGTACGTCTTCCATGAATCTTGCTGAATTCAGACGTAGAACTCTCATGGAATTAAATTTCATCCAGTTCTGCATCAATATCAATATCTGGATACAATCCCAAGGTAGCTGCAGCTATGGTGTTAAATTGACTACTTGTTTCACCTGATATCATTCCACTAAAATCTATCAGACTATGAACAATTTGGTCATTCATCATACTGTAAATATTAATTAATGATTTAAAAAATAAATACTAAGGAGCATAGATACGTTATTTTAAAAAGCGGGCATCATAACCTAATATTTTATCTATGGAATATAATCCATGATTCCTATTATCAGCACGCATAAAAAGATCTCTGGTTCTCGAGTGCCTCATTGAACTGACTATCTATAAACATAAAAATGAAATTTTTATTGGAGTGCATTATTGAATTGACTGTGTGCATTAATGAACTAGAAAACCTATAATATATTTTGTTACTTATTTTATTATATATAATTAAGTTACTTATTGATAAACTAATTACAACAAGAGATCAATATTTATTAAATAAGAACTCCTTACCATTCATAAAAACACGATCTTTATTCTGATTACACAGATTATAAGAGATAAATAGAAACAATTTATTATTTGTGACAATTCCACCGTTACACCGGTTCGACTTTTAAAAATACGCCACAGAATTTATTTATATAGATCAATTTTATTGTTTCAGCTAAACAAATAAACTTGTTTTTATTAATAAAAAAATAAAACTTAAATTTCTCAATAACTATAAGAGAGAGAATTAAATAATATTACTAATTAATATTTACCATGTGAATTTTTAACTTCAGAAACTTCATATTTTCTTTCACATATCTAGTTCTAATTACGTTTTTGATTATGAGTCGTTCTCGCTCGCTAATATACGTTAGAGGACATTTTGAACAAAACCTCCTACCACAGAATCAATGATAATTATAGCAATTATAAATATTATTTTATATTCTTTTATATTTGTATACGAGTAATATGTCTAGAAAAAGTAATTTCAATGCATCGATTGCTTTAACAACAAATAAAAACGACGTTCCGTTAGGGTTAGTCCTCTAACGGAAAAAGTCCTCTAACGAGGCTAAAATTTTACCAAAAGTCGCTTAAAGGGGCGTTTTCACTCACTCTCTCTCTCTCTCTCTGATGTCTTTCTTCAAAGTTTAACAATTCTCCTGGTACGATATTTAAGAAGTAATACTTATAAATAATTGATTATAAAATCTACCAAATTAACTATGACAGTAATGTTACATATGTTCAATGTACATAATAGGTTGTTAAATATTTATTCTATAAAATAATCTTAATCATTCAATTTTTATTTATTTATACTTCTTGTTGTTGTGATGTATTTGTATGACTTATTAATATTACATTGAAACTGACACTTACATATTTTTAGGTTACAAACAAGCCAGAAGAAAAGCAAAGAAAATTCTAAAAATGAAATAGACTACAACCTTTTTCAAGGTTTACTTCAATAGTACACTGTGTGATATCTATGGACCTTAAATATGCGGGTAGATACTTATAGATACTTATTATTTCAGATTATTTATATGATAAACAGGTATTCTAATTGATTTGATTTCGGGAAAATGTTCTCAAATTATATTGCAGAGGAGTTAACAAGGGCCCGAAATATCGATGTGAACAGGATTTTTTTGATCGTGTCTTAAATAATTCGGGAAATTTATATTTCGACATGTCTTCAAAACCAAGAATCCAAAAATAATCTCATTTAGTATTGGTGTCTGAGATGGAGGCATAGCTGAACATTGTGTAACTTTACTGTGCTTAATTTAACTCTTTCATGCTTTATGTTTTAATGTATCTACAATTAATTGACATTAATGAAATAAAGCGATTATTTCAACATTTTTCTATTTTCTGCAAAAACTACTTATAGTAAGTAGTAAATATTTTTAATAAAGCCATTTTTTCAAATTAAGAGCTTTTCTAAAATATTTGTTATCATATTATAGATATACGTACAATCTCTGTCTTTGATTAGTAAATGAATTTGATTAAAAGATAAACTAAACGACTATTATACATATAAATAATGGAAAAATAGTAAATACAGGAGCTCCAAGTACGCTGTGTACCTTTAGTATTATATGATGTCTTTCAGAATATGATTTAGATATAGGGTTGATGCAACAGTTGTAATATAGTTTTAGATCATTCGAAATGAGAGTTTGACGGAATACCCGAAGACCATATAATCTGCTAGAGGTCTGTTTGATACATTGATCGACATGAGAGCCTGGAGTTTTCATATCATCAACTGTTGAAATCGGGAATGTGATCGTAATAACGAGAGATTTTGATTTAGAAGATGTTTAGAGTATTTAAAAGATTAAATATAGCCCGACCATTCAATCGTGACTATTATGCTCTGCGAAGATATGATCATTCCCGCTACAACACGATATTTCCTTTGTATATATGACGACTTTTTATATAATCGCGGTATAGTTATATTGCGAATAAATAAGGGCATAGAATTGAGCCTTGGGGAACGCCTGAAGTAACTTCTCTTTTGTCGCTGATTGGATTCCCAAGCCGAACTTGTTGAATGTGATCCTGAAGATAGCTTTTATGAAGATGATAAAATTTCTGGGAAAATTAGTAAATGATATTAGACGCAGATTCAGTTCATTTTTGACTGATCCACGAAAGATCTGAGCAAGATAGTATAAGCTAAGATTCAAATAACAGTAATACTTATTTTCTATCGACATTTCGTCTGATCGATTTTCATCATATTTTATTGAATGGATCATATATGGGACTTAAGATAAAATAATTCGATCTCCCATGGATCATTCGTCAAAATAATCTTTAGGATTTGATAAAACTTGCCAATCATTATTTTTTTAAACAACCAGATTCAAAGAAAGAATATCTAAACAATTATTCCACTCGCTGTTCAATTATTTCTACATTGTAAATAATAATCAATGAAGTTGAATGGCTTTTGAATGAAAGTCTAGCATGACAATATATAGTTTGTCCTATATACATACGTATGATCTAAAAAAAGAGACTGAATTTCTGTTATGCTTTAAATGAATTGTTAATATTATATGCATTTAAGATCAATGCTGAATCAATTCTCTCCATCCAAATGCAGCTTATGAATAATGGTTTTGAATTAATCTCTTTTGATACCTAATTGCTGAGCGTCTTAATATGGTATATTAATATAGGTACTTCAAATACCTTGCTGGTGTTTCCATTGTTTTAAAAGCCTATATAGAGAGCTTCAATTCTGATATTACGTACCAGAATTGAATAAGCGAAGTACTATGTCTCATCCAAATTCAGTTAGCTAGTAAGAATTCATATTTATATATTTTAATGATGCCTATATAATAATAAAATTTTATTTAGAGTATATAGCTACATATACATTTTAATTACAAGTTATGATTAAACAGCTAGAGAGCTAATCATATTTATTACTTTAAAATACAATAAAAATAAGATAAATTAATAAACATTATTCATTACATAAACATAGATTATATACATATGAATATATAGTTTACATTAAGTTGTAAACAAAGAAGTATAACGTGAAGTGAAAGATCATTCGATAAAACCATTGCTCTCTCAATGATCCTCAGCATCAATTTGAAAGTTCAAGTTATATTTCTCAAGTTTCTATCATTATAGTTGTTAATTTCCATGAGGTTATGAAAAAGCATTTAGTTTGTCCCTATAAGCGTTTATCTTTAGGAGTTTGCACTCTTTGTTTTGGTAAGTTTTGCTTTAGATAAAAGAATCTTTTTAGGAGCCTGTTTTGTACTTTTAGTATTTTTTGCTTATATAGTCCACTTCATATCTCTAATAAACAGTTCAATTGCATAAATTACATGAGAAAGAGATAAAGATTTAAATACTTATAATAATTTCTTTTTTTGGTAGAGTATCTCTTTTAATTGATAGGAACAAAGGAAACTAAACTAATATTTTTAGACTGTTTAATTTAGATATCAATTTTGTGAATTGGAATTTCTGTGTTTGTCTTTTTTTAAATGTTTTTATGATTTATATGCATATTATGAATTTTTCAGTACCCCTGAAATTAACCGAATAATCAATAATCCTTTATTGAACAAGAGTTCCTATCTGAAGAAGGCATTGTATGGCCGGTGAGTAGGTAATCGTTTTAAAGAAAGTAAACTTCTGCATAGCTAAGGATATAAATGTGTGTGTATGTTTATAAAGGGCATATCTTTAAAATAAATACTAATCTTATTTTTCTGTATACACTATGCAACTTCTGAAAGCTATTAATAATTTTCTCATTCATCTATTTCTGTTATACCTAGTACTGATCCGAAGGCTTATCATGGTGGTTTTGATGATGAAACGAGAAAATATTTGAAAGTTCAAAGAACTGCTAGAGAAACGAGCATAACGCATGAAGTGGGAACATTTGATGTGAGAAAGAAAAATATTAACATTTATATGCTCTTCTCTATATAATCTTGGGGAAATAATCTTGTTGACAATGTTGACATGAACTTACTCAAATTAATATTGACACATTATATATTTAAGAGTTCAAATTTCAGTAGGTAATATGAAATCTTTGAGTTTTACAAAAATATGCTTTAACAATTTTAGAATGCTATGCCCTTTAGACGCTTAAATTACGTCATCGATCCTGAATGGGTTTCTGAAAATGTCTACCCGGCCAAAAAACACCATCGTCAACATTTACCCGTGGACCACCCGAAAAGGAAATTAATTATCGTTAAAGATGAAGCCATACAATGCTCGATTTCAGATTAAAGGAATCTCTGTATAAACTTTAACATTTCCTATATTGTTTGAGAGTTTTTTTTATCGTGGGAATGTAACAGAAGGAGTATAGTGACAATTATTTGCTTGTTTTTCAGCCTGTACAAAAATATTGCCTTAAGTTTATCAAATTTTGATGTTTGTCAATTGTTTCGATGTATTTACTCTGCTGAAATATATGAGTGAATTGTGGTGTTGACATTCTAGAGAAATTCAATCGCTTTTGTTAAGGTCCTTTCTTTGACAGGCATTTAAAAAAACTTTTGAGTCTAAATTTGCTTATGCGTATAACAATAGCTAATAACAAGACTGTTAAATAACTATATAAACTTGAAATGAATTGAATATTAAGTCTCATCGAAATATTATACACAATATCTAACAAGTTAATACTGTAAAGCAGCGTTTACATTTGTCGTTTTTCATCCAACTTTTGACGGATGGAGTGTTTACACTACATTCAATTTTCATCCGTCTTTTAACGAAAAATATTATAAATATATGTACATACATACTTATAACTCATCAAGTAGTGTAACAAAGAAAGATCTCAACCCGACACAGACTTTTTCAACCTTATTAGGTATCATCGTACATCCCCCTTCAATTGTTAAACCAAATGAAACCGTCAAAAGTGTGATACAAACTGACTATTATTCACTAAAGCTTTAAAATTTGCATAAAAGCTTTAACGATAACGACTTTTTCCAAATAAATGCTACGAACACGCAAATAATAAATTACGGTATTGAGAAAATAAAAATGTTAGAGATGTATGCCTGTTAGAGATAAATTTTCAGTAAAATGAAATTCCTCGTCATCCATATAACAACTCTGCCAGCTTCTCTTTGATTCGCTGTTTCTATCCCAATGGCTCTCTGCCGTGCTATCTTTATCTCTACAGAGATACAGTTTACCCACATCTTCTTAGCAAGATAAACATCGAGCACTTTTAAGATTATTTGGATGTAATGGGAGCTTTTAAGTAAACATAAAAAATTTGGATGGACTTCATCGTGTCGCCAAAATTCTGTTTTGCATATTTGTACCTACATTCTCGATCGTATTCCGTAATTGAGCACGTCCCACATTGAGACAACCATTAGTTTCTAGAATTGATCTAAAAATATCTGGTAGTAACAGAAAGAAAGCGCCTTATTGGTTTAAAAATAGGGAATTCCTAATCGAAAGATTCGTAAGTATATTAGAGAGCCAATCAAATTATGATACGTGGTATCACACTATTTCAACCTTGCGTGAATTTCGTTTTCCAATACGCTTGCAAACTCCCATAGACTTTGTTTAGAACACGCTTAGAAAGTCCCCATAACGGTAATTGTAGGGCTGTTAAGCGTGTGCTTATTTCCATAGGATTTGTCCCGGAATTTACAAGCGTATTGGTGAATGGGTGTCGCTCAATTTGTCGATATCTGTGCAACGTTAGACGTATCAGGCGTCAAAAACATGAAAATCATAATTTCTATTCTCCACACGTCTGTTATGCTTGAGTTTTGTGTGCCGTCAAGTACTGTAATTTTATTGGCATAAAAGTAATATCACTAAGAAAACATGCTTCGCATTACATAGGTATAATCGGTCAGTAATGATAAAATAATTGAAATATTAGGAAATATTGAGAACGGTAAACTTGTAGAGCTTTTAGTTATAGCAAGCAGATTTATTTTTAAATTGTGAAAATAGAAATCGCATGACAAGCAGATTTGTTACAAACTTTTGATCAAAACGTTGGTGAGATTAAATTATCTTCTCACATTTTGTTTGTGTATTTCTATTTTCGATAATTCAAATTTTGGAAGGTAATTATTATCCATTATGTGTTTTAACTTCCTGCATAAACTCTTTCACTTTAAAAGGATCTATATCAGACGACCAATGTCCATTATTCTTAAAGTAAGAACCCACAATAAAACCCGATGCTTTACTATATCTTCTCCAGTTATCAATGCGTACTCCAGATCCAACAAGTATTGGCAGAGAACAGCTAGATGAGATGACATCCTCTATATCTTGCGCATTAGCTTCTAGTCCAGTGGCTGATCCAGTAATGATTACTCCATCTGCTAGGAAAAATTCAGCTCCTTCTGCTGTTTCCGCCAAAGAGACATCCGCGCTTATCGAATGTGAGCAATGCTTCTTCTTGATATCACAGAAGATGGCGACTTGAGATGGAGTCCTGTCGGCAGATATATTCTTACGATATCTCAACAGAGGTCCGGCGCAGGCATCGATCCATCCTTCATCAGCTAGATGACCATAAACATAACCCTCTGCACGAATAAAGTCCAGTCCGCTCGCTTTAGCCACTGCTAGAGCTTCAATATTTGCTCCGGCAAGTATTTGAATACCAATCGGTAGATCGGGATATTGTGACCTTAACGCTGAAGCAACAACAGTCATTGCAGTTGAGACTACCGGATCTATATGATTTGATTTTACGTACGGTAAATCGTGAGTGTTTTCGATTATAAGTGCTTCGACTCCATTATTTGTATAAATAGCGGCCTCCTTCAACGCATGTTTAGTGATTTCCTGCACAGAAAACTGATTCAAAGGGGATCCCGGTAAAGATTTTAAATGAAGCGCACCAATAACAAGAGGATGGCTTTTATTTAATAAAGCCCTAACTATTCGACTTGTAATTAAAGAGTTCATTCTTATATACTAATGTGCATATATACATATGTTCGCACTTGAATAATATACCGGCTTTGTTTATCTCCATGCAGTGGAAAGGCAGAAAAAATCGATATTTGCATGAATATTTTAAACCTGACAAAGTCTAAAGTTCAGATCAGTTTAAACTTTAATCGAAGTCATAACATGACATTAAATGAAATAAGAATTATAGTTTACGCTGTATTAGTCTTCATTTCCCATTTCAGACAAGATCCAGGAATGCAGGAATCTCAAGAGAAACTTCTGTATTAACAATATCCTCTGATAAAGAGTTAAGAATAAAAACATTTTTGAGTAAAAGTTTAAAAATGAGTTGGAATATTTTTCTTTATAATTCAAACTATAACTCGTATCCAATAAAATTCTCTCATCCGTCTGTACATAAATGCGGTTGTTGGGAATATTTAGAATATAGATAAGATAAGACACCATATATTATAGAACACAAGATCCGCTTCTGTTTAATATTCTTTTAACACCATTGATGTGTTTATCAGGATTTCATGCATTCTGAAATCCATGTATCACAACGGAACAAGACGACCATTGGTGATCATAACGAGTCAACCATCTCCGCCACACTATTTGCAATAGGGTTGATAATCATTTTAATTTTTGGAATCGGAGGGAATATCTTTAGCATCTATTATTTTGCGAAAAGTAAAATTATCTTGGGCTTTACAAGAATTCTTTTTTTAATCATATCGTCATCTGATCTGAGTGTTTTAATGTTGGGACCATTGCGCTATCTACTAAAATATGCAGTGAATTTTGATATTCGGCGAGTTCACCTGGCTGCCTGCTACATTCATGTATTCCTGATGCAGTTCAGCAAGGATTTATCACTGATCTCTTTGGAGACTATGGTTTGGGAGAGATATTTAGGAGTGCTCCATCCCCTTAAATTGAAATCAAAGTCAACAAAGAAAATAAAAACGGGTGTCTTTGTGTTGCTAACGGTGATAATTTTCATTAAGAATATTTTATATTTTTTCACAGCATTCACATCGGAGTGTTGGGTCGAAGAATGGAATCAATGGCCATTATATAATCTGACTATAGTTTTGGATATCATTCTTTATTGGCAATCGTTTATATGGCTATCATTCGCGAATATTCGAATACTTATCTCGCTCAGCCAGAGGAAATCAGACGATGATCCCTCTTTTTCCCGATCCAGAATCATTATAAAATTATCAATTGGTATATCAGCAATATTTGTCATCACCTGTTTACCCTTAAATGTTTTCAATGCAATATTTTTAGTTGATAGCTATTCTGACGATGCTCGCATGTCTACCGAAACGTATTTCCTTATCTTTTATGCCATTAATAATGCTTTACTCTTTCTGAACAATTCTATAAATTTTCTATTTTATTCAATAATTTGGAAGGATTATCGTGAAAAATTAAAATATTTACTTTGCTGCCGGGGAGTTTTTAGAAGACGGGTAAATCCGAAATAAACAAATAAATTATAATAATCAAATCTGAATAGTCTCAAAATATTTTTCTATAATTTGAACCTGCTATATTGATTGACGAAATCAAATCAATATAATTGGCCATTTTATCATAATAGAATATACCTATGTATAACGTACAGTTTGTTCTGACAATAAAGATTTTGTTTACATCAAACTTCTGTATTCACAGACATTCTTTTTATTTATTCGAATTTATTGAATATTTGCGGTTAATTCTAGAAATATATTTATAGTTGCGTTTCATAGAGAATGCATTTATAATTCCTTGTCACTCAGATAATTCTTCAGTTGAAAGAATTTTGCAAATAAATTTATGATAGTTTTTCATGTACCTACCTATTGTTAGCATCTTTTATATTAGAGCAGCTTTTATAGGTATGAGGACGTTTTTCTGAGTTTCTGAAGAGCTTTTCATCCGATTTCTGTCCGATTCTGCACTTATGGGTTGCATTCGTGAGTTTGTTTGTGATCACAGAGTTGTAAATGTTGTGAGTACTTGGTAGTCTCTTTGTTCATACCGCGACTTTTGCAAATCTTTATGGTGTAAAGGCCAGAGATACATTTTTTTATTTGGGAAGTTGCGTGTGTGGATCTTATCTTATCTTATCTTATCTTATCTTATGTACCTTAACTAGACTATACTAGACTATAATTAAGGAAGACAATCTCACTTTCCCCTTATAATAAGTTATTTCTAACTGTTTTATTACATAATTACGTATAACCACCGGTAAATTATTTCGATATTCCCATTGCATCAATTTTTGGTACATTTTCAATTACAAATTAATGGATGGATATTTATTTAATAGTTCATTCAGTGGAAATATTAGGACCATTCGGATATTTTTAAAAATATACCTGCAAAATTATTTTTAAAAACTTCATGTAGTTAAATTCGTCAATATCCCTATCGATTAACCTTAAAATTTTGGAAATGTTTTATATGCTTTATATGAACTAAAAATAACATTCAGATAAACACTAATTATTTTAAACAATTGTTTTTAATAATCTCAGAGTACAATATATTTTATTTTATAGCCTAAATGTTTAACAAGAGTCATACGTTTTTGATTTATATTTTTTAGGACTTGATTTATTAATATTTATTATAGTAGCATTCTTCCTAAAACTGTCTTATGCTGTAATCCAAAAAAATGACACCACACCACACCTGTTATAAAAATATATTATCCATACCAAATTTCATTTCTCCAGTTTCAGTTTGCATTCCAGATGCACTTCAGGTCCAAAGTAGCATTAGATCTTTAAATTAAAGTAATTTCTTTCTAAGTTTAATGATGTGTTGTGTTAGATGTAATGTACATAAAGTATCTAAAAAGTATTTGTTGCATACCAATATGAGCCAGAATATCTTGTGCTCCATATATTCAGATAAATTGATAGAAAATAAAATGTGGTATCCATAATGTTTCTTTCTCTAGGGACATGATTTGTCAGGATATTTCTGTATTAGTTATCCTAGTTGGTTTAAGTTTATTTAACAATTTAACAAAATTATGTTCACTTATCAATTGCTAAGTTATATTTTAGCTCATCTTACATATTATAGTCAGTCAAACTAGATGTCTGGAAATTAATTAAGTAAGTATTAAATAATAAAAATAGTAATGAAATATTAGTTCAAGCAACATAAAATTTAATAAACTGAAATTTTTTAATATTATTGCAAAAAATATCTAACAAATAATTTTATATTTAAGAATAAATGATATAATTAACCATGACTTTTCACTGAAAATGCTTTCAGTAAAATATTAAATAAATTATTGAAAAAATATGTGATATACCTTTTTTACATTAGGCTATAATTCTGGCTATATAATTAGGCTATGTAACTATCATTAAATAAAGAAAATCCTTAAGACTATAATAGATAATAAGAATAAAAACTGGCATTCTACATGTAGATCATCATTTTTTTTTAAATCAATCACAATCTTTCTAATATCTAATAAATTATAAATATGTTAAGTTGATTGGAAATCATGTACTAAAACAGATCCAATTACCCTAAATTTTGATTTGGCATTTATTAAGATGTAAAATTTGATCTTACTAAATTAAAATATTATATTCTAAAAGTATTTGTCTGATTACAATTTATTCTTAACAAAGTCTTTTTATTTCATTTGAAGCGCCTTCAGTTTTTTGCTGAGTAATTATTTCCCTATCATATACTTTAGAAAGATGTCTTATGGTTATGGGTATACAGATGATGTTCATACTATCTCTTTAGATAGGAAATATGGAGGAGTAAGTTGAAATTTTAACCACTATTTAGGTAAATATGTATTTTGTAATTTGTTTAGAAAAACAGTAAGCTTTAAGAATTATGTATAATTAAAATTTATGCCAGATAGTTTTCAACATTCTTTCAAATTAATTAATATCTCGTCGATGTATTGTATGAAAGTGTAACCATGAATATTGCAGTTCCTTTCAATTCTTTATAGCCAGGAAGTTATTATGATACAAGCTCTGGACATAATAGTCGCTATAAGCTTCCAAGAGCCAATATGCATCATGACAATCAAGACAATTCTTCTTCCGGTCGTGGTGGCAGATTAGAAGATGATGAAATCTATCGATCTCCATTTCATATCTCTAAATCATTGGAAGACAGTCAACAGTGGTTTGCCTCAAAATGCCGTATGCTCGCGCAAAACCAAAAGCTGTTTGAAGACCCGCACTTCCCAGCCACTGGTCGATCGATTTATTTCACTCGAAGAGCCCCATCGCATATACAATGGAAAAGACCAAAAGTGCGTTAATTTTAGCGATATTCTATTATACTTTTGTTGGCATTGTAATAAAGATCGTAATGAGGAACTTTTAAAAAAACACATTCCATCTGCTTAAAATCAGAAGTTAAGAAATTGTAATGAAGTTAAGATTTCTACCTTTTTGTATTGTTTAATTAACATCTGGTGCGCTATTGATTTTCGTCTCCCACTCAGACACATGAGGGCTTCTTTTAATTCCATACCGCGAATTGGTAGTGTGTAGGAGGTGAATTGCCACAATAAATCGCCTGAAATTTATTTAATCTTAATAATAATGTGGATATGTAATTTAGTTGGTCTGTTACATTTATCAAAACATTTCAAGGCGAACAGAAGTTTTAAAAAGTACTGCAAGAAAGAAAGCATGCAAAATATCTGTTTACATATTTCTTCTAGATCGTAATCTTATTGTTTATGAAGGATAAAGATGAAATGAATGTTAACTTTGTTATTTTTGTGGCAATTTTGAGACCTTCAAAAATCATTTCAAACCTCAGATTTATAGAGATCTTCAAATTCAAAATTTTCCCTCCAATGTTTATCAAATAGCTTACCTATTCCTCCAATTAAAACGGTGATAGTAATCAAACATTATGTCCTATACCTTTCAGGAAGTTCTCAGCAAAGGTATGTATGTGAATACGATGCATTTATAAAGTTGCTATGCACATAGCATTTTTTCGTGTTTGATTTAAAATATATTCAATATAACATTCATTTATATTGGGTGGAACATATTAAAACTGTGATTTTTGACTCTCAATTGACTGTTGTTAAAGTGACCTTCTAATTCCATGGAAATTTCATACGCCCTTAGATACGGCCCTATCTCTACAATAATATTATGTATAGGTATCTAATGGCGTATTGACAAATACAATTCCATAGAATTCGACGGTTACTTTAGCGGTCCATTGTATGCATAGTGAAAATAAATATCTATGCGTATTGAACATTCACGATTTCTCTAGACTTCGAATTCAAGCCTGGAATTAATTGCTGGAAAATCAATAAGAGCGTAATTCTGTAATTTCATTGGTTTATAAACACTATTTTAGCGTGTAGGTATAACGTTAAAATAGTGTGATGTCAAAATACATCATTTGATTGGCTCTCGGAATATAAGAATCTCTCCATTAGGAATTCTCTAATCTTTTAACCAATCAGGCGCTCTCTTTAGACCATAGAGTAAGTATA
>JAYMFX010250114.1:2751-18369 GCA_036784945.1 Monocelis spectator
TCTCTCACTTTCTTTATCATTTATAGAGAGACGAGAGAGCTCTACCAAGTGTTCTCCACAAGGATACATTCTCTCTCACACTCTCACTTTCTTTATCATTTATAGAGAGACGAGAGAGCTCTACCAAGTGTTCTCCACAAGGATATATTCTCTCTCTCACTCTCTCACTTTCTTTATCATTTATAGAGAGACGAGAGAGCTCTACCAAGTGTTCTCCACAAGGATACATTCTCTCTCTCCATTCAAGTATTTTCAGTGCAATGTTTGTAATTTTTTTGTTCGTATTCTAGTGTCGAAGATCATTCGGTATATCAGACAGCCACGTGGTAATATGCTTTTGATCGGTATTGGAGGAAGTGGCCGGCAATCTCTGTCTAAACTCGCTTCATTCATGTGTGAATACACAACCTTCCAGATTGAGGTCTCCAAGCATTACAGGAGACAGGAGTTCAGAGATGGTGAACCCTTACACATTTGATCTTAAAATGAAGAAATAAACTGGATTAAATTGAAGGAGGTAGTATTGTAATTATTGTATTTTCCTCTTATTTAGATTTGAAGCGTCTCTATTGGCAATCTGGTGTGGAAAATAAGCCGACAGTATTTCTATTCAACGATACTCAAGTTGTGCAGGAATCCTTCCTTGAAGATATCAACAACATGCTCAGCTCAGGAGAGGTACCCAATCTTTATAAACCGGACGAATTTGAAGAAGTTCGTAATGCACTCATCGATGAAGCGAGAAAAGAGGGTGTCGATGAGGGCACGCAGTCGATATTTGCCTACTTGATCGAGCGGTCTAGAGCGAATCTGCACATCATCTTGTGCATGTCACCAGTCGGAGAACCGTTCAGAAACCGTATGAGGATGTATCCGGCCTTTGTGAATTGTACAACTATTGATTGGTTCACGGAGTGGCCACTGGAGGCGCTTCTAGAAGTTGCTGGGAAATATTTGAGCGGCTTGGAATTCGGCACGTCAGAAGAGGTAGGACTTTAATTGAATTCTGTACAACTTAACTGAAAATATTTTGTTTTATCAGAGGTGGAAAATTTGGAGCTTTTTATCTGTCAAGAACTCTTTTACTCTTTCCTTTGGCAGCTGTCTAACATTGAACCTACATTGTATAATCTCTACATTGAGTGATTTTAATTTTGTTTTTGTCCCATTTTTCTATTCAGGAAGTTAAAAAGACAGTAAGTTTATTGTAGATAGTTCTTATATCATCACTGATATTTACAGCCGCTAAGACTAAACCGAATATGTACTAAACTATATCAGAATTCACTATTTCAAACATGATATATGTCTGCTTTCTAGACAATCAATATACTCCATCACATATTTATCATAACTTATACTATATAATAACCACTGTGATAGCTTATACATAGAATGATTAAATACATATCTCATTCAAAATACAGGCTGTTCCATGATCCTTAACTGCTCAAAACTTCCCGAGTCTCATGTTATGTATAGTAGACTTTGTTTGAAGGATGAAACAGCCTGTGTTTGTATCTACTCTATATGGAATCGTAAATAAATAAAGCAGTAGTAAACTAATTAAAACTTCCGACTGATATAAATATGATCATCTTCATCCTATTAGGAGAAATTGAAGCCATCTTTGGCGAAAACTTTCGCATTCATGCACAAGTCAGTGAGCAATATGTCAGTGAAAATGTACGAGGAAATCAAGAGAACCAATTACGTCACTCCCACCAACTATCTCGAACTCGTCACGGGCTATAAGAAGTGAGTGCTCTTATACAGAGGGTTGACAGTTCATTCAATAACCTTGATAGTTAATTACTAATTACTGATCATTACTCATTATTTATTATGATAGTTAATTACTTTACTCATTATTTATTATGATAGTTAATTACTTTACTCATTACTTATTATGATAGTTAATTAATACATATAATAACTAAGTCATACTTATTCCCTTCATTTCTGTTTTTCAGATTGCTTTATGAAAAACGTAAAGAATTGAGTGATTCTGCGAATAAATTGAAGAATGGTCTTGGTAAAATTGATGAGACTCGGGAGAAAGTTGAATGTAAGTATAGTCATTCATCTATACATATCTCTCAGATTATCTGAAAGAAACAAATTGATGAATTCATGAGATGCCTCTGTTTTCAGTGATGTCTGTTGATCTGGAGAAGGCTCGCAATAAAGTCGCCGTGTTTCAGAAAGAGTGTGATGAGTGCTTAGTTGTCATTGTTCAGCAAAAACGAGAGGCTGACGAGCAGGCTAAGGTAATTATTCATCCATATTCTCTATTTTTAAAAGGTTCAAACTGTAAAGTGTCCAAGTAAGAAACTTCATTTAGACTTAGATTGAATTTCGATTAAAGTCAAAATCCACGGAGTTTCATTTACAGGTCGTCTTTTCAGCTTGCGCAAAGCGTCTGTCTTTCGGCGTGTAGGCGGCGTGAATTGAGAGAGACCACTTATTAACTCGCGCTGGCTGAAATCAGTATTAAATGCCAGTCAGCCAATGAAATCAAATTATTCTCATTCTGATTGAAAGCATTGTAGTTGGAGTGTGTAGAAATTTAGCATAATTATGTGATCTCCAAAACGTCGAAGGGAATTATCCCAAACAAGACTTGACTAATTGGAATTGGCATGAAACTAGTAAAACTATCTCTCAGGTTTATTCTGTTATCTATAATAATTGATGTCTTTTGTTTTCAATAGTCGGTCGCTCAAACTCAAGAACGCATTAAAGTTGACGAAGCCAAGTGTTTGCACATGGCAGAATTGGCTCAGGCTGACCTGGACCAAGCTCTACCCGCTCTAGAAGCCGCTCTGGTAGCGTTGGAGTCTCTTAATAAGAAGGACATTACAGAAATAAAGTCCTATGGTAAACCTCCACCTCTTGTACAGAAAGTATGTTGAGTTGATTTCTTGAACTTGTCAAATAATCGAAATACAGCACATACAATCTATGTCATAGTTGACACATGTCAAAATATATGATTGTGGTTTCCAAATTGTTATTGTAGGTGATGGAGGCTGTGATGATATTGCGCAATGTTGATACTTCATGGGCGGAAGCTAAGAAACAGCTCGGCGAACAAGACTTCATCAAACAGTTGATTAATTTTGATAAGGACAACATCTCCGACAGAACATTGAAGAAAATAGGCCAGTATTGCACCCAGGATGATTTCAACCCAGAAACTGTCGGAAAAGTAGGCCATATTGTTTATGATACTACAATAACTTTACAATACAAACCTCCCATTTATTTATTCGTGTGGTCCCCTTAGGTATCAGGAGCCGCTAAATCGTTGTGCATGTGGGTGAGAGCCATGGAGGTGTACGGTCGCATTTTCAGAGTAGTCGAACCGAAACGACAGCGATTGAAGCAAGCGGAAACTGTGCTGAAAGAGAAGCAAGACGCTCTGGCAGCTGCTCAAGCGAAACTAGATGAGGTGCAAGCCATTATGCAACGCTTGCAACAGGAATACAATGATAAAGTGAGTAGAGTGATGGCTAATCAATTTTTATTTCAATCCGTGATAATACATAGAAGTATGCATCTATCCTATTCTTCTTGTAGATGGAGCAAAAGGAAGAGTTGAGAAAGCAAGCTGAACATATGGAGAAGATGTTGGATCGAGCGAGTAAACTAGTCAGCGGTCTGGCTGGTGAGAAAGAGCGTTGGGAGGCCACTGTGGAGGAATTGGAGAATAAGATTGGCCTCTTGCCCGGGGATGTTTTAATTGCGGCCGCGTTTCTTTCTTACTCTGGTCCTTTTCTCAGTGAATATAGGGAAATTTTGGTGTCGTCGTGGACTCAAGAGATTCGAAAAGAGGAAGTCCCAGTCTCTGTAAACTTTGATTTCACTGATTTCATGGCTAATCCTACTCAAGTGAGTATTAATGATTGTTTCTCATTTTCGAATGAATACTAAAGAGCATAAACCACTAATTTAAGTGATCGGTAACTTTGACACAAATTGTAACTGAAATTAAGTAACAATCACGTCACGTTTTCTAGAACGGACGGATGAAAACCATCTGTTTCATTATGGTATCGAAAGCGTATATTCTATATAACTTGCGAACCTCAAAGCGTATGGTATATCTGATAAGATCGTTTGACTGATTCCCATTCAAACATATCGACTCAAACACCACTTACAACTGATGGGACCGATGACTTATTCGATATATCACTGGGTGTCCCACAAGGAGACACACTAGTCCCTTCCATATGTTTAATTATTGTTGACTACATTCAGCGCATGGCAATTCAAAATGCGGAAAAGATGTATTAAGCTTCACATATCAAAATTAATCGAACAGACATCCAATTCGCAGTATTTGCGATCTAGGCTTCGCGGACGATATTACACTCCTAAGCAATAGTTACAATAGAAGCCTCCGAATAAACAGGAAAAGATCGAATTCATGAGTGTTGGCAGCACTGAACACTAAGAATTTGGACATTATAGAGCTGAAATGCATTTCCTACCAAGACCATAAGGCCACAAACGAAGCTGTATATGATGGTCTCCCAAACGCGTCCGAAATCATAAAATCGAGTCGCATAAGATTATTTGACCACTGTATGCGCAGTCATCAACTCTTACTCTCAGAGCCCAAAGAGTCCATGAAAATAGGCCAGGCCATTCATAAAACAGATCAGATAGTATCTCCTCCAGCTCAAAATATCAGAGATGATCAGCGTAGCGGGATAACCAACTGTGTGGAGGAGGACCATCACACAAGGAACTAACTGATTGAATAACTTATTGTATTTCTCTCTCTGTATAAAATGATCTACAGCTTTATTACCAAAAATTCTGATTTTCGATTGATTGATTTCATATTTCTCTGATATCTCATGTTTAGATTCGAGAGTGGAATATCCAAGGATTACCCCGTGACAGTTTCTCTGTCGAGAATGGTGTTATTGTGACTCGTGGCGCCCGTTGGCCTCTCATGGTTGACCCTCAATGTCAAGCTCAAAAATGGGTAAAAACTATGGAAAGGGATCAAAAGTTAAAAGTGATAGACTTGCAGATGTCAGATTACATGAGAATCCTCGAGGGAGCCATACAATATGGTTATCCCGTCTTGCTGCAGAATGTTCAAGAAACTCTCGATCCCAATCTTGATCCAATCCTTAACAAGTCATTTAGAAAGCTCGGAGGCGCTTGGATAATCAAATTGGGGGATAAAGAAATTGAATATAATTTTGACTTTAGGTAAATAAATAAATAACAAACCTATTTTTGTATTTACATCAGTATAAACGTGTTGTATAGCGTTTCGTGATGATAAATTACTTCTAGATTTTACATCACAACTAAACTGGGCAATCCCGTATACACACCAGAGATCTGTATTAAAACTTGCGTTGTAAACTTTGCCGTGAAAGAAGTCGGTCTAGAGGCGCAATTGTTGGGTATCGTGGTGAGAAAAGAGCGACCCGAACTGGAAGAGCAGAAGGATACTTTGGTAACGAGCATTGCCGCTGGTAAAAAGAAAATTAAAGAGCTCGAAGATGAAATCTTGAGATTACTGAATGAAGCGCAAGGATCATTACTCGATGATGAACAGCTGGTAAATACGCTCCAGACTTCAAAGACCACATCCCTCGTAAGTGACAGCAAATATCAGCTTTAGATAAATAGTTAGAAAGTTTAATATTTAAGGTCGCTTAAAACTTATTATTCTTTGAAACTATTTTAGGAAGTGACAGAGCAACTGCAAACCGCTGAAAAGACTGAAGTGCAAATTGATGCGGCCCGTGAAGGCTACAGATCGTGCGCCCAAAGAGCATCCATTCTATTTTTTGTCCTAAATGACTTGGGGAAAATCGATCCTATGTACCAGTTTTCATTGGACTCCTATATCGATCTGTTTCATTCCAGCATTGATAAGAGCAGTCGCAGTCCCAAGCTGGAAGAGCGAATCATTAATCTTAACGATTTTCATACCTATGCGGTGTATCGGTATACATGCCGAGGATTATTCGAGAAACACAAGCTGCTATTCTCATTCCAAATTTGTGCAAAAATACTCGAGTCGGCTGGCAAATTGAATATGGAAGAGTACCTTTTCTTCTTGAGAGGTGGCGTTGTCTTAGACAAAGAATCACAAATGGACAACCCGTGCAGTAATTGGTTAGACGAAGGCGCTTGGGATAATATTACTGAATTGGATAAGCTAGCTAACTTTCACGGTCTCGTAACTTCATTCGAACAATACCCCAGAGATTGGAATATCTGGTATACGTCATCTGAACCAGAGAGCGCGAGTCTACCTGGAGAGTGGGACAACGCTACGAATGAATTTCAAAAGATGTTAATTGTGCGATCCCTCCGCCCGGATAGAGTGTCATTCTGTGCGAACAGTTTCATTGTGAATAATTTAGGTAGCAAGTTTGTCGAGCCTCCTGTATTGAATATGAAGCAAGTGGTGGAGGATAGTTTACCCAAAACTCCCCTCATATTTGTACTGTCGCCCGGCGTAGATCCCACAACTGGACTAATGCAATTGGCCGATTCTTGTGGTATGAATACAAAATTTCACGCGCTGTCTTTAGGTCAGGGTCAGGCGCCAATAGCCACTCGACTAATTAAGGATGGTATTAAATTTGGTAATTGGGTGTTCTTAGCCAATTGTCACTTGTCTATGTCGTGGATGCCTCAGCTAGACAAAATCGTTGAACAATTACAGGTAGAAGATACGAACCGAGAGTTCCGTTTGTGGCTCAGTTCCAGTCCTCATCCAGACTTTCCCATATCGATCTTGCAGAGTGGTATTAAGATGACGACCGAACCACCGAAAGGTTTGAAAGCAAACATGAAGCGTCTCTACCATTTGATTAAAGAAGATCAGTTCAACGCTTGCAAAAAGCCGGAAAAGTATCGCAAATTATTATTCTGTCTATGCTTCTTTCATTCAATATTGCTCGAGCGAAGGAAGTTTTTGATGTTGGGTTGGAATATCCCTTACGAATTCAATGATTCCGATTTTGAAGTGTCAGAAAATCTCCTGACAAATTATCTCGATCTATACGATGACACTCCTTGGGATGCATTGAAATATTTGATTGCTGATATAAACTATGGTGGTCACATAACTGACGAATGCGATAGACGTTTATTAAACACTTACATCGCCGATTTCTTCAAAGAGGAAGTATTAAAAGAGCCTTTCTATAAACTTTCATCGTTGAATTATTACTATATTCCTCGTGACGGCTCCCTCAATTCCTATCGAGAATATGTTTCTATGCTGCCAGCGATAGATCATCCCGAAGCGTTTGGTCAACACCCTAATGCTGATATTACTTCTCAGATACAGGAAACCAAGATGCTCTTCGACACTCTCTTATCGTTGCAGCCACAAGTAAGCGTGTAACAATATATACGTACATTACACATGATACATATTCACCCTTCCGTTATGCACTTTTTGCAAGCGGTCTGTTTCCTGATTGACGTATTCCAATTTGGTTACGAATTGTTGTTATTAAATAATAATATATTTTCATTGAAATATAAATAATAATTCAAATTGATTATTTGATTATAATTAGGTGTCCACCGTTCAAGGCGAGTCTCGTGAAGACAAAGTTCTAAGTCTCGCAAGAAACATCTTTAAACAGCTGCCCGAAAACATCGACTATGATACCACTGAAAAGCTAGTGGCTCCTGACATGAATCCTTTGAATGTGGTGTTGCTTCAAGAGATACAGAGGTATAATGCTCTGCTAACACTGATCCGAAGTGACCTATTGAATCTAGAGAAAGGTATTCAAGGTCTAGTAGTCATGTCCACCGATTTAGAGTCAATATTCCAAGCCCTTTTCGATGGAAGAGTTCCAAGTCTATGGGAAAAGGTTAGAATTTGTTATCCTTTTAATATCTTCAAATATGTATTTAACATAATATGCAATATAAAACAACAACATCTTGTTTAGACGTATCCGTCAATGAAACCGTTGGCCTCCTGGACTCGAGATCTGTCTCAGCGCATTGAAATGTTCACTGATTGGGCAACCACCACGCATCCACCCCTCTTTTACTGGCTCGCTGCATTTACTTTCCCTACTGGCTTCTTGACTGCCGTTTTGCAGATGTCAGCTCGCCAAAACAATATCAGTGTAGATCTACTCTCCTGGGAATTCACAGTACAAACTGTGGACGATAGTAACATTGCGTCTGGGCGTAAGTATTTACACACCACTGTGTATTTACCTAAATGGTGTTTGATTCTACATAATATTAACTAAAAGCATTCTTATTTTTTCCATTTATGTAGCTCCTAAAGACGGTGCATATATCAAGGGTATTCATCTACAAGGAGCGGGCTGGAACAAACAAGGTCAATGTTTAATTGAAGCTAATCCAATGCAGCTAGTTTGCCCCATGCCGACCATTTTATTCAAGCCAGCAGAGATTAAGAAGAAGGCTCTAAAAAGTAAGTATTGTATTATTGATATGGTGTTCTATGACGAAGTTCATGACATACAGCTCGATAACTCGAACCCAATCGAAGGGATTATTGAAACGTTTAGACATGTCCAAGTAGAAATTCTCTACAGGATAGCTGTAAAGTAGATAAGTAAATTACTAGGCCAACTGACTTTCACCGAGCTTCAGCTGAGCAAGGAGTTGAGATGGGTATCTTTTGGAGTTTGTCCTTGTTCTGGGGCCAATGGAGCGACATGGGTGGGTATGCGCAGGCAAGCTCTGTGATTTCTCCCGTGATGGGAATATGTTTACTTGTTTGTTTACGCAAAGACGGCGAGTCTCGAGGATTGTCCAACCCGGTTGATCAAGGAGGGGTGCAAGAGTATAGGGACGAGGGTTATGAGGGTTGGATTTCTTAGGTAACGTGAGTTGCGTCATATCTGATTAGTTATCGCTCTAGACTTCTTTACGACGTCAAATTTGAGATTTTAGTTCTTAAAAACTTCACATTGAAAGGCTCTATTCGCTAGAATACGTTTTTCTACGTTTTCTATTTATTCATTTGTAGATAATTATGTGTGTCCAACTTATTACTATCCCAATCGGTCAGGATCTTCCGGTCGTCCATCATTTGTAGTGAACGTGGATTTGAAAACTGGGGAAAAATCAGCCGAACACTGGACTAAACGAGGTACCGCTCTACTCATGAGTTTGGACTCATAAGAAATGTTTGCCGAGCAAAACTTAATGTTATTAATGTTTCAATGAATACTAAATATTTCAATCACAATTATTGATCATGAACAATTTTTTAAATCTATTTATTCATTTAATTTGTATAGCATAATAATTGTATGAATCTTACTATCGATATTGTGATGTATCTCTAATACAGACCATGTATCTATTTACTACTTGCAGAGATTTTGAACAATTTTGTTTTTTATTTGTGATATTTTATGGTAATATTTTTTGAGAAATATAATTTTTAACAAAATAAATTTTGATTTTGATAGTGGTTTAATTTGATTCATCATTAAAAAAATGATGAATTTTATTTCATTGTTACCCATTACAAAATAATTCCCATCTCCACCATTAAAATTCCTAATAGAAATCAAACTGTTCTTGCTCCTAAATTCTCAAACTGATTTTAATGATTATTTGAAAATGCATGAATAGTGCTTTCTAAAAATGTAAAACTCTTTCTTAAGAATGTGTGCTTAACTATAAAAACTTATTATTCTGTATAAAGATTAGGTAACCATCCAAATTCTATACCACCATCTAAATATACAGAAGGAAAAAATATTAAAGAAACGCGTTTGCACCAAATTGTATTCTATACCAATATTTTAACAGTAAACAAATTTATATAACTATAAAGTTCATATACCTATATATGAAACTGAGTGATAAAATTCGTATTTTGAAGGTTAGGTAACTCTGTCAGCTGAAATTCATGCAGATCTTCCTCAGGAATATATTTTGACATCTTTCCGCATTTAAATATGAATAATGATTGAAAGGCAATCTTACGTGGTATTGAAAAGTAACACTCGACGATAATGTTGATCTTTCTGGAGAGAGATTAAACTCAATTCATTTTGTGGATATTGGACAGGCGTCTCGTCATAGTTGCTTTTAATGTTGAAAATATTAATTCGATATAGGATTTAACCAAGGTGAATATGGAGGTAATCGAACGCATCATTTGAGATGTTCATAAACAAAATGCGTCATTTCAGTTGGGACATTTAAATTTTTAAAACCTTAAAACGTTTCTCAAGTGACAGAACCTTCTTTTCAAACGTTTGATATGAACGGTTTTACAGGTAAGATTTGCTTCAGAATACGTATTTAAAGTTATCAGACTGACGAGAGAGAGTTAGTTGTCTTTAATTCATTTCCTGACTGATCTTTCCATTTTATTATCAAGTTTTCAATTGTGAGCGCTTTCCCTTCTTGGTATGTAATTCATTTATCAACTCCCTTTGTTCATTGATAACATTGATAGTTTCATTATCCAATAATCTTTAAAACTGTTCTACTTTTCATCCCTACTCAGGATAAAATCTTCGTCTCGATTGTAAGCCTCGATTATTTGATGGCATATTGATTCTCTTCAATGATTGAAAATTGAATAAAAAAAAACATATAGGAGGGGCCCTTATAGGTATCGTTAGTGGCGAATAACGAAGTAATTAATCTACTTCAATCTACTTGGTGTAGTCTAGTAACCAAGTGTCTGAACAAATAGATTTTAAATTTTAAATATGAAGAAATGTATCTACCATAGAGTAAGTACTTACTCCATGGTCAAAGCCAAATGAATATCTATGCGCCAAACGACTGCTTAACTATCTGAAGTCAGAAACCGCCCTGTAATATCTATGCTATAACTTATATGACCACAGAAATCTACTCGCTGATCATGCAGTTAAAGTAACCTTCTAATTCTATGGAAATCAGCACGCCCCAGCATACGTTAAACAGTCATTTGGATCCCTAATTTTCTATGCTTACCTCTATTCGATTGTGACGGGTAGGGGACAAATATCATAGAGTAATAGGACTGTTAAGTGACCCTCCAATTCTATGAAAATTTAGACTTTCCTTGGATACTACATAATCTCTGTATGCTCTTCGTATCCAAGGGAAGTCATTTTCCATAGAATTAGAGGGTCACTTAACAGTCCTATAAACCACTATTATTACTCTATGGGCAATATTTCATTTCCTGAATGAATCGCTCTTTCTAATAAAATCTCTTATTGCAGATTCAAGCTGGTTACTTACTATGTATTAGTATTGCCTCTCGAGGTATTATGGATGACTATTTTGAACAAGGCTTAATATTTTATTTAGTTAATTGTATGTAATGTATTGAATGATATTTATTATCATTCTTCATTTGGATAAGCATTTCAAATAGTTCAAATGTAATAGGTATAATATTTAGTTACATCTTTGTAATGAAAGCATGAATAATAAATGCTATTCTAAATAGAAAAATATACACGCTTTATCAATATATTTACCGATTATGAATTGGAAATAAACAATCTTTCACTCGACAAAATAATTGTCATAAAATTTCGGAATATTTACCGTTTACAGTGATGGTAAAAATGGTAAAATACCATTTCTAGTGTAGAATCCGGCACATTAGAATTAATGTACTATTAGCTACATTATATATAGGAAAAACTGATGAAAAACTCTGAAATAAATTGAATGGAAACATTTTTTCACTTCACTCCACTTTAGCATTGAAGTGAAGGTACATCAGAATGCACTAATCCAATATCTATGACATTGACGGAAAGTTTAAAATATTTAAATCTTTGGACTTTTCTTTTAAATTGTCACAGTATCCTTGATTTGCAGCTATAAACAACTTGAAAAGGCAAGAAATATATTTCCACTGCTCCAATCATGATCACAATTGATGGCGTAAAGATTAAGCAAGAATATATCGATGATGGCTTTACAGTAGTGCCCCAATACTCACCCGATTTTGATTTCATCGAAACTAAATGCGACATTATCAAGCCAAGTATGTCAACATCCTCAACCACAATCACAGCCTGTCAACCACTAATAACAGAATGTAAAATCGAAAGCGTGTACAGTTGTGAGATGTTCAAGAAACCTTTCATTTGCAATCAATGCCATAAATCGTACGCTCACATGAAGAGTTTGATGAATCACAAGAAAACACACTCCGGTATTAAGCCTTTTCATTGCACCGAATGTTCAAAGGCCTTTTTCGACAATCCTTCCTTGAAGAGACATTTGAAAACACATTCCGCCAACAAGCCCTTCTCGTGCTCGAAGTGTGACAAGACCTTTGTCTCAGGATTTAGCGTGCGGCAGCATCTTCGAATAGTGCACAGTTCGTACAAGCCATTTCCATGTCATCTGTGTGATAAAAAATTCTCGACGGCCTCAAATTTGCGAGACCATTTGCGCCTGCATTCTGGCATAAAGCCGTTTGAATGCCGATTCTGCGCCAAACGCTTCGCCAAGTCGTGTAATTTAAGAGCTCACGAGAGGATACACACAGGAGAGAAGCCGTACTGCTGTCATTATTGCGAAAAATCTTTCGCCCAATCTTCTCAAAAGAAGCGACATGAATTAGTCCACACATGTAAAATTATTCTGTGATATAATCAAGTGATATTTTTTTCCAGATGAATATTATTGATTTTTTATTAATTCCAATGATCCGTCCAAATTATTTTTACACTATTTTATTATCTGAATGATGATAAGCTTTTGATTTTTGAGATTTACCAATCATATATATTGAAATAAATTATTAATCGTTTTTATTGAAGTAATTGATTATAATCAAATAAATTCAAAATTGTTATATTCATAAATACATGTAAAATATCAATTAATTTGAATTCTTGTTTTCTTCTTCTATAACATTATCAATTAATCAGTAGGTACAATGAAATACAATTTGTGTAGTATTTATGAAACAGTTAAAAATGTTCGAGATAAAATTGTTTATATACAATTGAATTTTTGCTGTATGAAATGTAAACTCGTTAGTGCTGTTTCTTGCTCAAAACTTTTTAAAATTGCAGTTGAAATTTTTTAAAACTCTAAAAGTTTTAAAATGTAAGTTTATTTTATGTAACAAATTCCTTATTTAAGTTATGCCAATAATACATCTATCCTATAGGCTGTGACCCAGATGCACAAATCCCAATTTGAAAACAAAATAACCAATGGCACAATTTGAACCAAGACACTGAATTCAGATAACATCCCAATCATTCTCTGCAAAAGTTATAATACTTCCAATTGTATTGAACCGTCACTTAGTAAGTTCAAAATTATTTCAGAAAGAACTCTTGTTTTCAATGCAAACTTTCTGGTTCTCAATTTGAATTATTTCTTTATTTAATGAATCAGCTCATTTAAATTTTTAAGCTATATAGAGAGAGTATATTAAATTCTCTAGGTGGTCTCTCTAGAGAGACCACCTCTAAACCAAATGATTTGAAATTTTGCATGCAAAGAGTCTTACCCAATACTAAGACATGGACAAAGTTTCATCAAGATCTATCAACTACTTCACGAAATATGGCCGGGCAAAAATCGCATTTTTTCGTCGTTCTTCTTCTTCTTCTTTGGACTTTTTCGAGCATCGATAATGTGCCCTTAACCTTAACTGATTTTAATGAAATTTTGTACCAAGAGTAATTCGCGACAGGAAGTTAAAATCCGTTCTCCATTTCAGTGTCCGGTTGCTATGGGGATCAATATTAGCTAGTAACCGGCCAAATTTTCCCCATTCTTCTAATATATTTAACATTTAACATTTTTTACTAGCATTAAAATAGGTTTTTCTTGTGTAATCTATCTTTTAAGTTGCATAATCTGTATATATCTAAAACGGATAGCAACCAGACAAAATCCCCCAAAATTAAAAAAGTTAAATGTTATCCAAATTTGACAAAATGTATGTCTAGCAGGTATTTAAGTTTATACCAGGATTTCAAATATCGTATTTATTTGAATGTCCGGTTGCTATGGGGCTCTCCATGGCATAGCAACGGCCTGTTAGTAGGTTATTCATTCAAAAATATTAAGTTATCTAATTTTTATTAATTAAATTCCTAGCAGGAAAGTTTATACAAGGATTTCAAATATATTTGCAGTCTATAGAGATTATGATTATTTAATTATGGAATTTCTATCTAAAAGTTCTATTATTACATTTTTTAAATATTTTAGTTTGTTTTAGATGAAATACACTATTAAAATTAATTTAAATTTAATATAATTTTTAATTAATGAATATTGCACTTTATGAAGTCACTATCAAGCTCATTTATTGAACTCGATCAATGCTTATTTAACGCAGCATTGTGGAAAGTTGTTATGATGAACACCTTCCTATCAGTCGCAGTCAAGTCAATACACTAATAAAAAAACATTTGACTAGTAACATTCGTTAGCTCAGCAAAATTTCTTAGTTTTCTTTATTTAAGCTAACTGATTATATTTCAGTTCTTTTGCGGGTTTGAGCTAACTCTCTCTTTTGGCACTTTTGGGCCGATAAAAATTTCTTAAAATTAGAACTTTCTAAAGACACAAAACCTAAATATTACATGAAATCAATAGAATAAAAAGTGAACTGTAAATAAATGAGAGTCAGTATAAATAAAAAAACAAACATTTAAACTAATATAAGAAATCAAATAGGAGATAAACGAACAAAAGGTTTGTATATGATGTTTTATTAAATCGTTAATTAACAATTAATCATCAAGATACAATCCATTATCACTTTGCTGATCTAGGAATTCAAGAGTATGTTGATTTATGCAAATCAGAGCATTGGTGGTGCTTAAACCGTTCTGTGAGACGAAGGCGAATTGATGGTCTCTCTGAATACTCGGGACAATGTGAAGAACCAAATATTTGTTGAGGATAAGCTCGACCAAGATTTTACTTATTAGAATAATTGACTGTGTGGCTAAATTATAATATAATTAAAATTGGCCTTCAATTCAGATTTCTAACGATAAATTACTGTGGAGTGACAACGATACATAAACAGAATGGAAATAAAATAAAAATCCAATCAAAGGAAAAATAGAAAATAGAATAAAGTGATTGATATTGTGTTGTTGTTGATTCAGGAATATCGATTTCTGCAAATAATAAACAGCTGTTGCAACTGATGATTCTAAAATTTACATTGTTGAAAAGTTCAATACAAACATTACAACACTCATCAATTAATCTATTAATTAAAGAACCAAGCATGGATATTCCATTTCATGTTAAAATTAAAATAAATGCCCTAAAGTTTAATAGTATAGTATATAGGAACAGACTCCATAATGGCATCATTAGAAAAATATTGATTTTAGTGTTGCGATAATTAAAGACAACTATTTTGTATTTAGTTGAGTTGGTAAGCATATTAACATTTAGTGCACCAAGAATCAATAGAATTGATTTCAGCTTGTAAATCTGGGTCTGGTCAATAGGCCCGCTGTTTTATAAAGTATAGCGTAAGATCATCTGCATATTTGATTTATTTAACTGTGTCACGATGAAGAGGAGGATTGAGAGTAACTGTGTCACGATGAAGAGGAGGATTGAGAGTAACTGTGTCACGATGAAGAGGAG
>JAYMFX010250225.1:0-19792 GCA_036784945.1 Monocelis spectator
GTATGGAAAAGTAACACTTTTCCGTACTGTCTATGTATGGAAAAATGAAGTTTTCCATACATGCATAGAAAAAAATAATGATGTGAACCTTAATCAAGATCAGATGACCAATAGCTATAACCCTATATCAGATGACCAATAGCTATAACCCTATATCAGATGACCAATAGCTATAACCTTATATCAGATGACCAATAGCTATAACCCTATATCAGATGACCAATAGCTATAACCCTATATCAGATGACCTTGCTATAAATAAATAAAGAATATCCGCTATACTAAATCAGTATGATTATCAAGACTGTCTATACCATATTATAATGTTCTTTGTCACTATTCTTTTTTTCCATTAAAAAACATTCTTACTAATCAAATGAATTCAGTTCATTGAAAATGTTGTAAAATAAGACTGACTGACTTAATAATAGGTAAAACACTTCAAATTTGCCTTCATTCGGTGTTATATTGGAGAAAACACTTTGAATAAATCTTTATTCTTGGCAGAATCAAAGAATTTAACGATATACATATAACTAGAAGTTATACTCCGTGCATTTTTAGATATGAAGTCCTCATTGTGACAAAAAATGGAATATTTAAGTTCCCATTTGAGAGTTAAATTTTATTCATAATAGCTAGATTGCAATAGTTTTTCAACATAGTTGTCGATGATGGATATCCTTATATTTAACTGAAATAGTAAGGAAAATAAATCGATATGTTTAATCAATCAATTTTCTTTAAATTGAAGGGACAATTCCCAGTTTCCATGCAATATCCCTTTTCCGACTCTATAATTTATTTTCGACTTGAAATTCACACAAATTCTAAGAATAGTCTAAACAGATCATTTATATTTTATTAGTTTTTGAAAAATAAAACAATGTTAGCTGTGTGCCATTCAATGATAAAAAACATTTTATAAAGTTATATTGAAAGCATCATTCAATGACTTTTTTAATAAAAGCTGGGAAAACAATTTAATTGAGCGTTAGAAGATATTAAGAAGATTATTAAGAACAACAATTGTTTTTTTTATAGTCATAGATAAACTCATTGCAAATTACGTGAATTTATTATAGTTAAGTAATTGAATTTGTTAATGAAATAAAGAATACAAAATAGAATTAATTTATATGCATTAACAGTTTATTGTAAATTTAGATTAGTTGAAATAAAAAACAGACAGAAAATGTTATTTTAATAATAATAGGAAATTATTTGAAATTTCTAAATGTTTTGTATTTTGCAAGTCATTTATTTCAAAATTATTCAATACTGTAAAATAGAAGAAATGATACAAAATTATTAGGACATGTTTTAAATCTTTTACCCATGCATTAATTATTTGTAATTCATCTTGGGCTATTCCTATGTTTGGTGATGGGAAAATGGTTTCGAAATAGGAGTCTAAAGCAGCATATTTAGCAGATTGCGCTATAGAAAATTTCAATTCTGTGCTATACTTGATATAATAATCTGCCGACATTGAGGTAGATTGTTATGCAATCGAATCTTCAAATTATTGATGTTCAATTGCGCAATCAGAAAATTCAATTAAAGGAATGAAGATTAACTCATAATTGTTTTTTTTACACACCGATATCTGATATGAGCAGAAATGATAGCTTACATAATTGGCTTTGATGTCATTGTGCTCTTTCTCGAGACCATCGTCAACAATAGTAATAACTACACCCTTTCCTGTGTAGCCCTTCTTCCATACATCCATGATGTTCATGTCCAATGTGTGTCTGTATCCATCTTGATTCTTAAACAAAAATAAGGATATTTACGGAATCCGGATTTATAGAAAGGTCTTTTTAAACTGAAAGAATTCACTCAAATAAAAAAATAAATATAAAACAGTTTTTTTCCTCCAAGAAAATATACTAACATCACACATTTAATATGAGTCTATAACCCAATAACATTACATACTTGATGGTCAATGCTAAAATACAAGTTTTTAAAACAAGACCGATAACACGCAGGAGCCAAACTTAAGCTCTCTATACCTCTCTCCAGATAATACTAAAACTTCATGACCATTTCTGAAAGTGGCAAAAATATGTCCAAAAATAGTGATATTTTACTATATTACTTACAGCAGGAGCCAAACTTAATCTCTCTATACTACTTTCTACTATCCCTCCAAGTTTCATGCTTCTAATCACTAGGAGTAGGACATAATGGCCGAAAAATGTCCAAAATTACTTAATTTTCTCAAAGAAGCTAAAACTTACATATCATCTACAAGTTCAATAGCACGCAGGAGCCAAACTTTGGCTCTCTATGACTCTGCCCACATCTCAAAGTTTTAAGACATAGTAGCCCTCTTAAAGTATATTGACGTTTTCAAACTCGGCGATATTTAGATTATTACAGAAAATCTTAATGACACTATTTTGGACACTATGTCCGAACCCTATAGTAGTTAGAAGCATGAAACTTGGAGGGATAGTAGTGAGTAGAGAGAGAGTAGTAGAGAGATTAAGTTTGGCTCCTGCTATATTTTGGCTTCTGCGTATTTTAGCATTGACAATACTCGATCAACACTCAAAGATATCCTCTCTACATTATACTAATTATAGGGTATCTAGATTTTTCTTGTGTGTGGTTTTAGCACTTGTTTGCATGTGTTTAACCTAAAACATTTGCGCTTTAAATCGTCAAACGTTTCATATTTATTTCATGAAAGTAATTAAGCAAACAAAAGTCATACAATTGTTTATAGGTTCTTTCAGAAAAAAGAGAAACGCGTTGATATCTGCAATGTAGTCGATTATACTACAAAGATTGATTACGCAAGGAAAACTATTTTAATGCCAAAGAAAAATGTTTTAGGGTAAATATTCGGAGAAAGGGAGAAATTTGGCCGGTAACAAGACTAAACAATATTGATACCCATACCAACCGGACACTAAAATGGTTGACAGATTTTTACTCCCACTTTAGAATATCCCTTGTGTTAAAATTTCATTAAAATCGGTGTAATTTAAAAGGACATTATAGGTATTGGTTCTGAACTTCACTAGCAACCGAACACTAAAATGTACAAAGGATTATTACTTGTCGTCGCGAGTTGCTTCTGGTTACCAACTTTCATGAAAATCGATAAAGATGCTTGCATAATATGGTTTAAAGAAGATGAAGAAGAGTGACGAAAAAATGCGATTTTACCGGGCCTTGTCTCGTAAAATAATTATTGATCGATCTTAATGAAACATTTCCATGTCTTAGTATAGAACAAGACTCCTTGTATGCAAAATTTCGAATCATTTGGTTTAGAGAGGGTCTCTCTAAACCCATTTTCGACTAACAAGATATGTAGCATGACTGTAGGCCGTTATGAGCTAAACATCCTATTGCCATAGGCTTAGTTAGATAATTCAAATGTTATATTTTCTAAACCGGGTATACTCGATGTTATTTACGTCACCTGCCCATGCCAATCATCGCGATTATTTGCTTTAAGACTGCTGCTGAACATATAAATTGACCATTAACTAAATAGGTATTTCTACTCTGATTCCAGTTGCCGTATTTGCAGCTGCACTTTTTACTAAGAAATGTTCAATTAAAAATACAGTCAACATATGACTTACTTATGTTCTCTAGTACAGTTTTTCGTTTTTCTACTTATAAAACAACAGATTGCTTTTCCATTTAGAATCTTTTCTCTTTAAAAAATATAAATTAAATCAAATTTAGAAGAATGCTTGAAACTATATCTTTTCATTCAATAACCATAATTTGTTTCTTGTTGAATTCATCTAATATGACTTCATATAATATAGTTATCTATATATTTTTATTAATAAACCTAATTCTAAAAGAATATGTAATCGTATTCTCTATATAAGGTAAAAGACTTAAGCCTACATACATTTGAAGAAAAATTGCAATTTTTAGAAGATTTTCTTATATATGGTAGCGATAGATTTCCTAAGCCCATAGTTTAGTTAACACCTTGTTAGTTAGTTAGATTGGAGTTTAAAATGCGTGGAGGATCAATGCCACATACACACAAACTGATCAACTGAAATGAAAATGGCATTTAAATTGACCGCCGCAGATAATTATGGTTTTGATTAACACTGACTGCCCTCTATGCAGCAGAAAAGCATCATGAAATCTAAACGGAAAACATAAGATGTATTGGTTATACCGGATTAATAAATTGGAAATAAACTGTAATTATAAATTGTGTAAGTTTTTATTTAAAATTAATGGAATGATAGACTTTTCAAGTTGTGTATAATTTTTTTAATACAATTATGTAATCAACTAATAGAATAATCAATAAAAGAATTCTACTATAATAGGAATCGTTTTCTAGAATCAAGCGTTCTCATTACTTGGTAAAAGCCGGTGCTTAGGATTTCTCTCCAGGGATGCCATTAACATATTAGAATAAGAATTTTAAGTGTGTAATTTTAAGAAATACATATCATTATAAGTCTCATCTCTTTCACATGTCTCTCAAAAGAGAATGATTTATTATTAAAACAATATCAAATGATACTTTTTTAAATTGATAATTTAATTTTTAACAAGTTTAACAGCAATTTATTTAATTCAGTATATTGGAAATTCTTTAGATAAGATTTTTGAATTATTAGGGAAGTTTAGACTAGCTAGCAATAAATCCTTTCTTTTCTACAACCTTTTCAAAAGTTTCGTAATGAATAATTTATACATAAATTACTTACTAAATACCACATACTCCCCCACTCTGGATCATTGAAGTGAACAGAACGTTTAACTCTCTTTAGAATAGTTTGCTGCTTGATCCAAGACACCTTATAAAGAAAACAATCAATTTATATAAAAGGGACTTTAATTTTAAATTAGATTATGAAATTCTACTACATGCATAGGTATGAATAATTCATTAAAATGCAATATAAATTATGGTCTTAAAATCTCATGCAGTATTGTTACTGATCTAAAAATAAAGCTTGATTTACCTGGGGATCATGAGATAATCTAGAATTATAAAATAAGTTCATATGGGTTGATCTTTTTACAACTCGATTTTGCTGGAAGTAGAAGAATTTAGGAAGAATCTAAATAAAATAATGAATATAATTAATGGCATAGCATTCTAGATTAAACTAACTAATATCAATTATATCTTACTTTGCTAACAAATCTAAAGCCATATTTTTGAGCTAGCCGTCGAGCGTCTTTTTCTGTTCCATTAATTTTTAGAGCCCAAAAATTAGTAAATCGATTTCTTTGAAAATAATTGAGATGCCAAGATTTATAGTTCTGATCTCCAGTTACAGATGTCAGACAAAAACAAATGCGCAAGATGATGATGAAAGTAATGATTCTGATGACTCCCCAAGAAATAAAATCAAATGCATGAGACACAGATACAATGTTTTCCCTATATTCAAACCATACCATCATGTTTTGTATTATTATTATCACAATTATTACAACTTCTAAAATGAAAATGCCAATTGTATTAAGTAGCTTGTAGATACACATAATTATGACATGCAGATATCTTTACCTCAAGTGATCATAAGCAAGCTATTTTCAATAGGCATCCAAGTGTCATCTTTACAAATAAGATTAAAATGTATATTATTGAGTGCTTGTAAAAAATTTCAATCATTTAATCTTCTATTACAGATGATACCAATAGTTCAAAACTTGTTTTTTTAAAAAACTTCATCGTTATTATGTCTAACAAAAGAAAAATAGGTTGAAACAAATCTGATATTTGAGCAATTGTCAAAACATGGTCATTAATGTTTAAATGAGTGGACTTTTGACCCCCCTCCCTGAATAATTGTGTTCATTCATAAATTCATGTGATAAAATAATTTTTTTCATGTGAACCATAAAGTAATCAGTGAATTGTAAAGTATAACTTAATGGTCACTGTGATATTTATGATTTAAACAAATAATATTTAAAAATGAAAATCATAAAATATAGCTAAACTTCTAAATTAAGATATAATGTTTTATTTGTGGACTTATCATTGTTTTTGAGATCATTATGAGTCTTACATTTTGCTGAAAATTTTTTTAATTTATTACCACCATTAATTATCATAGAATTGTCCCTTTTATTAAACCCATATCTTTTAGCATTTGCCATTAATCTATGACATACAATTCAATCATTTAGGCATTATAAGTATGTGGTGTGGAGCATCTTAGCAGAAAAAATATGGGATCCAGTTAGACACTGGCTAAGCTCCTCAATCCTCAAATGTAAATGACTCTAAGTATATCTCTCTGACATGTTTATTAAAAGAGAATGATTTATTATTTAAAAATATCAAATGATAATTTTTAAATTAACAATTTGATTTTAAGAAATTTATTTAATTTAATATTAGGCTTATATTTTGATTTTTAAGTGAGATAATGATATAGAATATCAGCAATATTTTTAATGTTATATAAGTTCTTTAATACATAAATATAAAAAAGATTTTAAAAAATTGTCTTTTATCTTTATTGAGAAGTTTTTAAGATAGTTTTTTTTAATTATTAAGGAAATTTATGATACCTAATCTATAATTAAGCAATAAATCAAAAGCCTCACCTTCCTGATATAATGACACTATCAAAAAGGTGTAATCAATTGAAGTCCAAATTTTTAGTTAATGATGTTGAAGTAATAATATAGTTTATGTATTGAAAAGGTAAATTTACTTTTACAATAATTAATTAATATAGCTTGAAATTAAAAATTCGTTTTTGAATTAGTGCTTTTCGTTTTAATATTAATTTTAGCATATTAAAACAAATCTTAAACTCAAAAAGAATGTCCTCATCAAGAGATTTCATAAGAAGCTTGTTTTTGGCTCATCAGGTATGCATCGTTCCCGAATTTTTCTTCAATTAGTATTATGTAAACTAGCAAATTTTAAAGGATTGCAAAGATTAATGTTTTAAATTGAAATTCGAATAATAAATATTTTTTGAATATACATACCTATTGCTTATATACATAATTTGTCCGTTGTTATAGAGATCCACCGGACATATGCTGAACGAACTTGAAAATGTGTGAATATGCAATAACAACTTTCCTAGCAAAGTGGATAATGAATTTTTACTTGCCGTTGCGAGTTACCGGTCCTTGGTACAAAATTTCATAAAAATCGATAAAGCTTAAAATGGTATTACTAATACTTTCATATGGCTTTTCATATGTAAATGATCGATGTTAATCAAACTTTCTCCATGTCTTAGTATAGAACAAGACTCATTGCATGCAAAATTTCGAATCATTTGGTTTGAGAGGGACATCTTTAGGGAGATTCGAAAATTCGCCCATTTTCTGTGTCGAAGGTGTGACTCATATTTATGGCTATATATCTCGGTATTTTTAAATTTCATGTTTTAGGCTTCGACTTTTTTCGGTCTTCATTTTTTTTAAAGTCAGCTATAATTGGTACCAAGCCTTAATTTTGATATTTACATAGGGCTTTTAAATATCCTAAAAATATCTTGATGTGTACAGCATTATAGTAAGTTAAAAATATGTTCACAACACTTGTTCGAAAAATTATTCACTTGCAAATATAGATCTATTACTGTTATAATGTTTGTGTGGAGGTGTGGAATAAGTATATTATATGCAAATACGCGCAGATTTTGAGACACAATTGAGAATATATGTAAATTTATTCTCACAGAGAGAAATTCTATACAGTGATATATATCCATAACTTTTTCAATGAATGCCTTCATATCATTGTTTAATACATACCTATATAGTTGCTATGAACATCAAGATTGTGAACTAAATCTTTATAGACTAAAATATACTATATATGTACAATACAAAGATATAATGGAAGAACGTTTAAAAAGTTTGAAAGATACAGAGCAGATTCAAGTGATCTTCATCATAATAAATAGCATTGCGCTATTTCCTCTGATGATATTGGCAATAATCAGCATTTATAAGAAAAGACACAAAGTGTTGAGAGCCTTCTTTTTAATTGTTTGCATCGCTCTAATATTCAGCATCGCAGCTCTGGCAATAATGCGCTATCCGAATAAAATACAAGTGTTCAATTTAACAAAGGGTGATCAGAGAATACTCAAGAAGTCAGCTTTCACTATTTTTTGTCGAAATATTGAAATTCAAAGTGAAAACAATGAAATTAATGTATTTGGTAGCTCTAATAAGTTGTCATCATCAGTGATTCGATTAAATTTTCATCTGAATATAAGTTTAACTATCAACCAGATGAAACCAACCGACTCTAGAAAGTTTCATTTCCGAGCTGGAGAGAACATGGTCGTCACCTCCATCAATAATGAAGTCAATCTGCTCATCTTGAAAGGCGCAATCAATTATGATAAATGGAAAAAAGAAGGCCAATTCCTAAAAGAATGCTGCGGAGGTCAATTGTATCAATTTAGCGGAAGAGAGTCTGTTGGACAAGGAATCAAATTTCATTCCAGTGATACCTATTATATGATTGTCGGACTCAAAAATAATAAAGAGATTGGCGCATCGAATATTTTGCTGGATGTAAACATAACACGTCTGTATTACAACGCCACAAAGTGTGACACAATATACTGTTCAGTTATCAGTAAGCAATGTGGCATTGAAAATATACCTGAAAATCTTGTCATTTCTTATCAAGTCCGTGATAGAAGTAAATACATGTTTAGTCAAGCAACAGTTTTTGTAAAATGTAAACCGAGGAATTGGCTGTATGCGTTTATATTCGGATTGATTCCTGTGCTTTTGAGTTTCTTAATAACTGTATTCTTTGTAACCAAGAGAGAGGCGGATTCATTTGCTCATACAAAATTTCGAGACAGGGATTACCAGATGGACTTAGTTTAAGAAATAATTTCATTTATAGTTTTGTCTGAATTATGTATGCATAAATATTCCAATTATACTAAATAATCATGTTCCTTTTCAGTATTATTTTTATGTAAATCTAATGTTTATCACCAAAAGACCAATTGACCAATGTTACCAAATGAATAATGTCAAAATCTACAATATTGAGTGATATTGAGTTTACAATCTCTAAAAGAAAACAAATATTCTACATTAAATGAAAAAACATTAATTTTAAACAGTTTAGTATCATTTTACACAAATAGTATTATTCAATCGCATGAATAATATGATACGTTTTTACAACTATATAAAGAAACTAAGCTAACTGTTACACTATTAAACTCTTTTTAGTTTTATATATCAAAAATATATGTAACATTAAAACTTAATTAAACGTTCTATTTCAGAAAGAATATTGGAACTAATTGGAATCTTTATTTATATATATGTCTCGAATATTATCTCTAAGTTCATCACCCAAATTAAAGTCATCATATAGTAAGAATACTTAAATGTATGTATATCGATCTGATAGAAATCTGATATTGATTAAAAGATAGAAAATCATCCAAATTCGAATATTATTTTAGCACATTTCAGCTTTTCTTATCAATAAAAAATAAATAATTTATTTTATCATTTATCATTATAATACTACAATATGAATATATCAATCACTTATACATTATCATTAGAAGAAAAATAAAATTAAAAACAGTTTGAATATTTTAAGCACAGTCGATTTTTCAGTATCTTTTATTTTCATTCCATAATCTATCAACGCATGGAGTGGATCTATATAATAGTATCTAATTTAAATAAACATCATGTGAAGTCAACAAAATATTTTTCTAAATACATTAGAGGAAATTTCAAATTTATTTTAATTGTACAAAAAACTTTTATTAGTTCATATATTACAATTGTGTTTATTTCTAAATGATTATATTATGCATTTGTATCATTTCATAATTTTAATTAGGTATCTATATAAATCAGTTGTCAAACGTATCACAAATCATAATCAAACAGAGACAAAATCTTCCGAACAAATTGTATTGTATATATTATACCAATATATTCATAATAATCGTTTTTTATATAGAAAAGTAGATTTATGAAATCTGAATTTGACAGTTATCATTTTAATGTCATGTCATTTTAGAGTCCACAATTGATGTGGACTTTAAATGTCCCTCTAATTCAATTATAAAATTTGGAGAGTCGATGAAATTTCAATGATTAACTATAGGTGAATACAAATCTGCTTTGACTAAGAATCACATTCCTAAACACACGCATAAACTATATTATACATAACTATAAACATCTAAAAGATTAGAAGCACACCAAAACATAAATACATATCTTCATTAGGGATCTCAAATGTATTTCTTTGTAAAAAATAATTAATTTCGGTTTGAGAAAAAGTTCATCTAAAATAATAATATTTGATAGATATAAGATGAAGTATGAGATGCAATATAATCAATATTTATACATATACCTTATCAATTTCTATATGACATAAAATCAGGAATATTGCTGAAGTATATATAGTCCATGTTAACATTTGTATTTACGTGTATTAACATTTCTATAGTTCTATATTCATATGTGTTTTCCTATTTAAAACACTGACTAATAAGTTGTATATGGATTTATTGTCTTGAGTATTCTATTAAAAATGTTTAATGGTTAATAAAGAACATATTAAAGCGACAAAATACCTATATTTTCTTCTTAATTTGCTCAATTTATATCAAATTTTATAATATCTATTCTAATTATTATATAAATAATCATACATTTTATATGAAAGAACAGCCTCATTTGGTTGATATCTCAACTTACCACACTGTCACTGAGAGCAACGAAACTCGATCTACGAATCATTGGAACCACATTCGTACTTCCGTATCTGTCGGTCTGCTGCTGAAACATCAAACATTAATTCATTTAAAAAATACATTTCAACAATCAATTTCTATGGCAGTTTAGAAGTTTAGTTATAATCTATTAGAGAGATGTAATCCAGTTATTGTGTGAATATAGAGTGACAGTCTAAATGAAATTGTGGAGATTCAAATTCAAATTCTGCAGGCAAATCCACGAATACCTACTCAACTGTGATTCGTTAAGTAATGTCTGACTTCTAATTACGAATGAAACTCTCGATTAAGCTCGCCTGCTTGCAGCTGCCATGTTTCTAATTGTCCCCTCAATGAGAATGAGATGAGCACTCTATAGATCACTTGTATTCATTACATCTTTATGTAATCTATACACACCATAGAAATAGACTATATGTTATAATAGACAAGGAAGTTAGTCTATTTCTACTATGACACACAACCATCATACGCGAGTTTGTTTGTGACGTCATCGGTTGTTATTATAAGGGTAAGGGTAAGGGTAATTAATGTCTGTACATTGATTCGAATAGTGATCGATCCATGGACATTACCCTTCCCCCAGTTTAGTTATCGATATATTAAGCTTAATATTGTTATTTCATGTGTCAGTAAACTTGTGTTGTTACCTTTCTAAGATACATTCTAAATCAAGCCCATATGTGTCTCAAAAATTATAACTGTTTGAGAGATTCCAAAACCACGAGTGCCAATCAAATTATGGTTCGAATTACTAATTAATTTGTTTCTGACAATAGTGAAGAAGCTACACATTAAATTTCTATAGAATGTTTGCATATAAATTAAATAATAAGTACTTACTGATGATGAATTGGGACCAATATTTTGAGTAGATGAGCGTCTAGTAACTGGATTTGATCCTGGGGGGCTTGTAAATCTCTATAAAAAGATGTTTGATTATATGATTGGTTAGAGATTATAATTAGATATAGACTTTTAAAAGGTATTATAGTTTATTGAGTTTATATATATATTAAATAAAATAAATAATAACCGACGTCATTAATTATTATACTCGATTTACTCGTTCATGCATGACAGGCACACCCATACTCTGAGAGGACGATCGTCTGGATGGCGTTTGTGATGTCGGTGGACTATGAAATGGACCTTCACAAACTCTTGCGGTAATCAAAGAATTAGTAATGGGAGAAGCCCGAGATTCATAACTATGTCGTCTGATCGTGTGACCTCCTGGCACCGCGAGGGAACTCGAGCTACGTTCCTAAAACGAAATAAAAAATTATGATAGCTTTGATATGACTACTTAAATTATTGAAATAATCAAAAATGACTCTTGAAAGACTGAACAATGATAGATGTAATATTGATATATAATGAAGGCATAAAGTTGAATTACCCGATCTCCCATCATCATCATCACCTGTCCAACCGCGCTCTGGGAGGATGATCTTCTAGATACGAATCTCGATGCTGGAGGACTGTGGAACGGACCCTCCGAGATATTGGCTGTTATGAGAGATCCTGCAGGCGAGGGCGAGGATTCATAGCTATGCCGTCTGATAGTTTGTCCACCGGGCACCATCAGTGAAGAATTCAGACGCTCCTGGAGTTAAGGAAACAAAATTGCAATTTATAGTTTCCTAATTAGAATGCAAGAATCCAGTATTTTATATCTATCGACTATAGTTCAAGGTATATAGACCACAAGACCATAAAATCACCCTGGAGTATCCATTCTCTCTCATCCGACATTGGTTATGCCCATAGAGAGAGATGTACGTAATTCAGTTATTATGTGAATATAGAGTGGCAGTCTAAATGAGATTGTGGAGACAAATTGAAAATCAAATTCTGCACACAAATCATCAATGAATACTCAATTGTAATTCGCTAAGAAGTAATGCCTGACTTCTAATCACGAATGAAACTCGCGATTAAGCTCGCCTGCCTGCAGCTGCCATGTTTCTAATAATTGTCCCCTTTGTATTCATTACAGAATGCCTTTCATGCTTTTCAATATAATAGTTAAGCAATGAATATTCAAGTATAGTAAACTTTAATATGACAATCAGATGTGTATTTATGAGGATCATTTATCTACTTGTGCAATGATAATATGTACTCACATTACTCGTCATACTCTTCATTAGTAGAGCATTTCCTGAATGTCTGCGCGATGACAATGAACTCATAGTCTGTGGACTTAGTTCTCGCGAATTCCCTACGCGTACATTAAAGGACGGGTTACTGCTTGTCTTTTGCCATCTTCGTCTTTCAGGTGTCGGAGGAGCTAAAGTTCACAGTGCAGTCATTAAAGTCATTTAAACATAACCCTATAACAAGGAAAAAGTGAAAAAGCTAAAGTTGAAATTTTGTCCACAGTTTCCACATAACACAGCTTCCATGTATGACCATAAAAGCAATCTATCGGGCATGGGAAAGTAGTCTATTTTTAGGCATACATTTTAAATTGACTATAACTCAAAAACGCATAAATGTTTTATCAACATATAGGAATATGGGTATTTTTTATCTAAAAATCGGACTTTCAAGGTCACTTATGGTCAAAAGATGACGTAGATTTTGGGGCTAAATTTAAATAAAAATGACAGAAATATTCATTTGTTACCACATTATAAAACTAAAAACGCGAATGTTTGTAGTCTCGATGAATTTTTAACTACAACCGTTCGAGCATAGAAATAACTCTGACATCGTTCCAATGGTGTCTAATTTGTCTTGTGAGACTCAAAGAAGAGTTTACAACAACAAAATCAACTATTTTTCACGCACCACAATGGTTATCTTACCCCATTGAGGATACATAACAAAGAGAAAAATGTTTGAATGGAAGAAAAACAATATTTTCTTTGTGGAAGACTCAACTATATAGTCATACAAACGAGACTCAATTTGCACGCTTCACCCGACAAGTTGTTATTGAATATGGGAGAATAGGGTTATAGGATCTGACATGGTCGAAATCGGTCTCCTCCAACATTTTGATAAGAGGTACAGAATAATCTGATTCAAGTCATTCAAATCAGATATGAATTGTTAGTGAATGAAAGTTACAGATGGTTCATTTGAGTATATTTTTCGGTATTTTTCGGACCCTGGATAGGGGTCTAAAATGGTTGACTAACCATCTGGTAGAGTTCGAGTAGACGAACACAGTGGTGTTTGATTTAAATGTGTGGTAATGTCTGATAATGTCGTTATAATTCTAATATTTAATCATACTACTAATAAGTAATTTTTCCATTAAACATTAATTCTCATAAAATTTGTCCATTGTTTCGATAATTAATCATTATCTTTTAATATAAAAGCTTTTAACATAATTTTAACACAATGATTAAGTAAACCTTCCTCTGTATATTAAATGATATATTTCATTTGTTCTTGGTAATAATCAAGGGAAAATTAAATATTGTTAAAGATTAAAATTAAATTAAAGAGGATTGTTAAAGTGGATTGTTAACAGGATTAATTGTGAAATGTTACGAAATAATTCTCAAAATTAAGTTAAACATTTCTAATTGATCTCAAATTTCTCACAAAGTATTTGAGTTTTGAAAGCAACACAGCCGTTCGACCAACACTGTAGAGATAAGCTTAATTAATAAGATATCGATGGAAAACAAGAGGAACAGTTGAACAAGATAAACATTTTACACGAAACTATTGATGATTGCATTTACATGAATTGATGGAAATAATTTAGTATCAATTATCTTTTCGAATATAGTAAACAAAATCTTTCTGATTCTACAGATCCTATTATTTTTATTTTCAGAAAATATGGATGAATACAAATATCTAGTTAATACGGTCAAATAATATGATTTGAATTAAACAGTAATATTGACATAAATAAGAAAGGGAAAATACACAAATTCCAGAACATAATTAGACAAAATTACAAATCCAAGTATATATATATATGAAATAAGACCATAGTGTAAAGATATCAGCTGAAACTAGGAATTCAAAAGTCTGTTTCAACCTCTTATATTAACAGACTATATATACTATCTCTTAAATTGGCACTTGAATTTTATTAAAAGCAAACCTCTAAACGAGACAATAATTTAACTGTTCGGATAATACAATTAAATATTAGTATAGCCTACAATCAACGCTATTAAAAAAGGTAGCAATTTTATCGAAAACCGCGCCCTGTTTAACTGTTTATTCAGTTACAAAACGAGTGGTAACCTCATAGTTATACAGAATGGTAGCAACCGCACCCTATGTTAGGGAGTGTGATAAAACTGTTTTCAACAAATCGCTTAAACAATTTAGATAAATAATTCTGCGTGTATTGATTTTTTGGTTAAATTATGTTCCCATATTTTTAATCTTTAATTACAATTTGGATTCAAATTAAGTTTGCATGCTTAAGTGAAAATAATTGTAAATATAGGTATGTGTTTTTGACATAAGAATGAAATATCGAAAAAGATGATTAAGTACCATATTTTGAGTATCAGAGCTGTGAATATAAATCTCAATTGTAAACTAGTTTAGTTCACAGTTTTAAGTGATTTTACAAAAATTACTTCCTCGACAAGACAAGCTCGTGACATTTGAATTATTTTAGTTGACTAGGTTCTGCTTACTTTTATTACATAGCCAACAATTAAAATTGCCAAAACAATTAATTAAGTGTGTTAAAGACAGAAAGAGAGAAATTAGGTTGATAAACATAAACTATGTGGTTGATACATGAACAGAACATTAACAGCAGCTAAAGATTAGAACTATACTGACATATCTCCTGCTATCATTGTGTGAAATGGATGATAAATACATAATGGGAAAACGATAAATATACTATAATAGCCCTAACATACATAAATCCAGTTAATAGCTTCGATTATAGGCTTAATAGCCAGCTTAAACTCAGCTGTAAGGTATAAAGGATTACTTTGGCAAATCAATTTGAACCTTAAGAGAAAATGCTTGTACCTATTTATTGAAAATTTCAATAAGGGATTGCTTTATCAGTCCATCTAATGTCTATACTGACTCTGTTACATATAGAGAACATTTAATAACACAATTCATTTATTCATTGAGGATACTGCCAGATTTAGAATAATCTGTGGAGGAAAAGTTGATAATAAGATAATGATCTTATATCTTAACAAATAAACTACCAGTGTATAAATAAACAAGAGAACGGCTGACTGGTCCCTTATCTATTGCTGATCCTCTAATGTTTTCCAGGAACCTATTGATGAGAAAGAGTTTGAGTAAAAGTAGCAGTTTCATGTTAATGATGTCTCTCATTATAATTACTTGATAGTTAGGTTTCTTGTAAGTTTCAGTTAAGAGCAGAGTCGGTGAAATTCACTATGTAATTTTCGAAAGAAATTATTTTTGTCTCCAGACAATTCATCAGAGACTCTCGATTAGTCTTTCGCCCCTATACTCACGTCTGACGATCGATTTGCACGTTGTCGATTTGGCTACCAACAGGGGTATGACATTCTGTCTCTGGCAAACTCGTGTCTCTGAGCCTTCACAACATATGTACATATTATGTAATGAAGTGATAGCCAATATGAAGGGATACATTAAATAAAATAAGACTCCAAAAGTAAAATAAGAAGATCCAACATAGATCTGTATTCCCGGCACTTACCTACTGAGATGATAATATGGTTTGTTTACTCATTTTCTTGGTGAAAAGGTATGCGTTAATCATATGAAAACTGTAACACTTAGCTCCACTTATTCTGTTTGATCTATATTGTGAGTATGTTATCTTTATATCTTTCTAATATTTTGTACTTTATTTATTAATATAAAAGTTCAGTTTATACTGTCTTTATCCCATGATGTGTAATTGCTAATTGCTATACATTTCTAAACAAATTATGATTGTTATTATTGTTAAAAGCATTGAAAATAATGTAAACCACGGTTTGGGTTTTGTTTTATGTATACTTGTAAATGATCAAATAATCAATAGTAACCCCTAAAAACGTACCCTCAGATAAAAACAAGAAAACGTAATGATAAATAAATTGCATCACAAATGGTTTTAAAAAATGTATTTATCAATAAAGTTTTCCTCTTACCTTTCGCAATATCAAAATGTAAAATACTGTTTCCATCTCTTCAAGAGTCAAAAGAATAGCATAAATAAAACGTTGATAAGATGAAATGCATAACAGAACAATCAAGATTACTGAAAGCTTTTAAATGGTACAATAAATTAGAAAAAGAAGCAGTCGTGAGCCGTACAAAAGATCACGTGACCGCACAGAACATGAACAAGTTGTTAAGCTCAGCCAGTCGTCATTCTCATTAAACTGAGTATAAATTTTCTCATCGATTAGAAATAGAAATACATTTTGTTTTGCTGCCACACTGCACGAGTCGTAAAATAAACGATCTCTATTCGTGAAATGTGGGGGATTTCAGCACTTCAATATTATTGGTTCTAACAAGTGCATCAGCACATTTGACTCAGAAAAATAAGAAATACTCTCTATAAAGGTATGGACAAGAGACAAACAGGTCCCTATATAGAGATTGGACAATATGTCTTTATATACTGAATGAAATTAATTATTAGATAGATATGGAAAAACGGCCCTTACAGAAAACTCAATACCGGAAAAAGTTCGTTTTTTACTACATATAATAAGATGGATAAAGGAAAACATGCGTTTTAATATTTTATTTCATTCGAAAGAAATTGTTGAAAAAATGGAATAATGAAAAATCTGTATTTATTGTAATGCATCGCTGCTGATGTATGCATATAGATTGATTATGGATTGATCTAATTTGTCTATGGAAGCTTATAAGTTAGAATTGAAATAAATGCATGAATATTGATTAGATAAATTGACTATATTAAATGGAGTTTAGAAAAGTAGGACATTAGAGTTCAAAGTTTCCTGAGTTCAAAGATTGCGATTTTTCTTTGATATAATATTTTTGTTGATGCGATTTTATGAGATGGATAATGTTTAAGGGGTTGTAAAATAGAAGAACTATTGTCATTTTTGAGATGTTCTTTGTAGCGGATGCGTAGATTGTCTGATCCAGAGAGCATCTGTAGAAGTTGTCCAATATAGTTTTTCATGCAAAGTTTATTATGGTATATTTCGTATATACCAACAGTTTTCTATATGGCATATTAAATTATTATTCAATGCAACAGAAATTTACACAGAAGTATTCCTATTGTAAAATTCTGGTCGTAGTCTGAAAGGTTTAGTTTTCTGAAAAGTTGTGACACATGTTGTTTTTTCTTTCTTCTATGTAAATATAGAAAATTGAAATAGATAAATTCTTCATCAAGGACTTCATTATAATTATATAGAAGTCCTTGAAATATATTATTATTATTCTAATAATAATAGAAGTCCTTGAAATATATTATTATTATTCTAATAATAATAGAAGTCCTTGTTTTTCATTTTGATCTTTTCTTGAATTTCTTATTATAGGTATGGCATTTGTTATTATCTTTTTTGGGTAAGCATTGAGATTTAAAATTTTATTAAAATCATCATCTACATTTCTTGATCGGTCTTCTTCTTATGATCCGCGAAAAAATTCATTTTTAATCACATAGTGTAAATTTATAATACATAAATAAATTGTGTTTGGCTTCTTTTGTATTATAAAAAGGGAAAGTTTGTTTAGCATTTTTTTGAATTTGTATTGAAAAACCTATAATAGATTTAGCTTGTTTGAGTTAGAAGGATGTTCAATTTTAAATTTAATTAATGCTTAGATGTTGTTTGTTAAAAGTTTCATATATCTCGTTTGCGTATTTGTTGTGAGAATCAGAAATCATCTACATGGCCATTGAATAGTACATCGTTACTACACATATTGAGAGAGAATATTTCTTTCTAAGGTGTCCATGAAAAATATAGCTATAGGAGGCTTGATGGGCTTTTGCCCATGGGAAGTCTAAAAAGTTGTTTATATATATATATATATGATATTATTTCTACTTTTCTAAACCCAATTTAATATAGTCAATTTATCAAATCAATATTCATGCATTTATTTCAATTCTAACTTATAAGCCTCCATAGAAAACTAAAAAAAAAAAATATCTCTTGAAAATTTATAAATTGAATTTCTACAGCAATCTATATATTCATGTTCACATTCATATCCATAATCAAACAGTACATTTTTACTTATTTTATTTTATTTATATTATTGTGAACAAGTCGATAAGACGGAATGTTGAGAAAATAAACTTTCCTAGTATTATTTTGTTTATTGGATACACAAATCTATTTTCATTATATTAACAATTTAATTCTGAAATTAAGAAAAATTTAAATTTAAATTTAATTATTTAATTATTTAATTTTTTAACAACCCATTAATGGAATTATCTGGAAATATCGTGAACATTTGAATTTCCTTTAGAAATGCATAGATAATTTATCTGTTTATCGCCGTAAAAGCGGTAGCCATGGTGAAACAAAAATGAAGAATGACGTCTGGCTGTAGTTTGATTTTAAAAGTAAGATCACCTTTACAAGAAGCATTTTGAGACGAATGAAGATTTACCTAGATTGAGGGAGAGAGAACGATTAGTGTTGGATTGCTGAAACATGCGTCTCCTGTAGTCACAGCTGTAATTACCTGACATATAGAGCAGTAGAGAATCAGGTGAGAATCAACTGACAATATGTTAGCATTCATTAACCAAATCTATTACAAATTATTTCATGACACATAGTATACTAAATACTTGGTATGCTGTAGGTATGGACGCATTTAATGGAAATACATCAAATAATAGGAAATCCATGTGAAGATATGGAAATGTTTACATTTTATAAAGAGTGAATTATGAATATGAAATTGAAAAGCAAATTTTTCCAAATACGCCTTCATATAATAAAAATAAAATTTATGAAACGCCATTATTGTTTTTGAATGCAATCATTAGTTAAACATATCATTAAAAGATATCCAAGATAGTGTATAATAACACTTTTGTAATCTTTATACAGCGCTATGCAATATTTCATTCCCGA
>JAYMFX010250336.1:0-19780 GCA_036784945.1 Monocelis spectator
TCTCCTATATTGAGAGAAACATCTCCTATATTGAGAGAAACATCTCCTATATTGAGAGAAACATCTCCTATATTGAGGAAACATCTCCTATATTGAGAGAAACATCTCCTATATTGAGGGAAACATCTCCTATATTGAGAAAAACATCTCTTATATTGAGAGAAACATCTCCTATATTGAGAGAAACATCTCCTATATTGAGGAAACTGTCTTATTGTTTACCCAGTGTTTGCTAAATAATTCATTAATACAAGGAAACTTGATGTCTGATGTCAAACAACAGCTCTATATAATAGTGTATTAACTTAGCTTTGATGTTTTTTCTTTCTGATAGATCTTTAACTGAATACGCCATTATAGAGAATCTTTTGTATAATTAATAAGTAGCGAGACTTTTATTCATTTCATGTTTTTCTGTAATAGAAAAGGGGCTATTGAGCAGCATTGATAATAACTATGAGACTGTATAATCTAAAATAAAGTAAAAAATTAAATTAACTTTACATCATATAATCCAGAATCTCTTCAAATCTCTTGAGAAGATTCAATGTAACACTGTTTCAAGTTTTAAGTAATCTCTATGTCTGATTCAGCATCCAGTTGAATTAGCACGCAGTATAAGAAGACGTCGAACGCTTTACTACCAATCCAGGGGTCGAGAGTTCGAATCCCGGCTAAGTACTCTCGGGAATGAAATATTGTATAGCGCTGTATAGAGATTTCATTATCTTAAAATTCATGTTTGTTAGTGTTTTTTAATTGATGTACTTTACCGATTTTATTTGCACGCAGTTGTCTATTTTTAGTTAACTAATTCTGCTTCTTAATTTTCCTTTCATAGATTTCAATGGGCTTTCAGACAATATTAGAAATTCTTCTTCTTCTTTTCATTGAACATCTTCATTTAAGGAAGTGTCTGATAAATTATTCGCCATGACTTTATTTTCATAAAGCTTAACTCACGCGTAAACATCGACTGCAATAACTCGATTCTTTCTGAGTTATTGAGAATTTACTCGGTTGAGAAAAGATGTTGGACTATTATTTAAAAGGATGTTATTCTTTCTTTCTTTTTGATTGTTGGGGCAAATAAAATCTAAACAAAAATATACAAGAGGAACTGGCGCCAACTAAAACTATAAATCTATCGATGTTAAATAAAGAAACGTTAAGAAATAGAAACTATACTGTCAAAAGTACAAAAGGTAAACAATTTATTAAAAATAAGATATTACCAACTTATCACTACAAGTAGTAATGTGTAAAAGAGCAATAATAAAAATTAATGTAAATTCTAATTCTGAAATGCAAAAACATTAAGTAAATCGTAATTTTTGTGGAGTTAAACTCTGATTTGATGGGAAAGTTGTTTGTCACTGATCTAAACTATATGATGAGTAGAATTAATTGATGCAAATCCATTCATATTTCAGTTATTGGTTTTGACCGATATTCCACCTGGGGTGATTTTAATTGTTATTGGAGGAATCTCTGTGATTCTTCTGGTCAGCACTGCATTGTTAATTATAAATGGAAAACTGCGTACCCACAAACCACCAAACGATGTTCCATCCATCGAATCCTCTCCAGGAACGAGTCAAGGTAAGTAGTGGCTCGATAAATTTTCTATTAAAGGTCTTTGCAATTACATACAAAAGACATGATTTTCCTTAATTTTGTCAACTTCAGCTGATAACAGGAAAGTTCGTCTTCAATCCTTAACGACAATGGTTGTTTACAGGAGCGCTCTCGATGAGTTCTTCTTATGCGTGTGTAACAGAGAGTTTCTTAGCCATTGTTTCGTTCTTGGCTTTATTCAACTTTTCTTGGAATTTCAAAGTCGGAATGGCTATATAACAATGGGAAAAACGATGAATTTCATCAATGAAAACAGTGAGTTATACAAGTTTCAGGAGAGGATAAACTATAGACAAATGCCAACTTTGGTTTTTCTTCGAGACTAAATATTTCTGCTGCGTTCTAAAAGTGTCCCGAACTACAATAATATTATCATTCTCGAGAGTACTTAGCCGGGATTCGAACTCTCGACCCCTGAATTGGTTGTCAAGCGATGCGATACTGCTTCAAGCTTTAAGTTTTATGAATCTCTATGTCTGATTCAGCATCCAGTTGAATTATTACGCAGTATAAGAAGGCTTTCAAATTGTCATTCTTTTGTAGAGAGCGCTGGCCGAATGGTTAGAACTCTTGACCACCAATCCAAGGGTCGAGAGTTCGAATCCCGGCTAAGTACTCTCGGGAATGAAATATTGTATAGCGCTGTATATAGAGATTACACTATCTGAAAATAATCGGAAGAGTTGGCCGGACATGGGAGCTAAATCAGTGTCGAAAAACACTAAGCGTCCACGAGCCAAACCTTGGACACTTTTATGGGATCTGTTCCACCAATTTGTATACATTTGTATAAATACTGTCAAAACTTCACAATGAAATAATCATTTTTTATAATATAGGAAAATGCAATCCTTTATCTAAAAAGCATAGATTTTGTAAATGTGTCATTTATTGCAGTTAAATTGAATAATTTAATAAAATATTTCTCCATAAATTTCATTAACCAAAAGTAGCACATCATTCTTTGATGAATAGATTCTCTGTGATATCTGGCGTTCTCTGTTAACATGAAGGTGAATGGAGCTAAGCTAACATACGAATATGATGGGATCTGAGGATATACGAGGGGAGTCAATTCTGTTCAGTTAGGGGAAACAAAATGCAATCTGATTATATTTAGATTCCTTTGAGAAATTAAAATTAATGCAAATGAAATAGATTCCTTTTAATTCAAAGAGATTGACGTCTTATATAGCTACAGTATTATATATTTAAGCAAGGATAAAAGCTATCATCTATTCACAAAGCATCATTTTTAAACACTGTTATCCTACTCATTATTGCAATGCTTTTGAAATATCCTAAATAGAAAATTTCCCAAAAGAATATTTCCTCGAAATGCTTTTGTGATTATTTTTCTCATTTCTCACATTGTGAAACTATATTTTATGTTATTTTAATTATCAAGTTAAAGGAATATGTGGAGACATGGTTCTATAATGCATTTATTGTATTACCCGCAGGAGAAGGAAGATTAGATTAGCGTTAATGGAAAATGTTACTCGAGGCAACTCCTTTCAGAAAATGCATGACTTTGATTTATAACATTAATTTCCTATAAAAATAGAGTCCCAAAGATTCAGGATAAGTTATTTATTAGAAATTTAAAAAACACTATACACAAAAAAATCAAACAATTAAAGAGGAAAATTTTGTTAAACAAATCCAGCTTAGATGGTTGATTTTCTTTTTTCAAATCTTGGTTTACCTGACAATATTATTGAATATAAAGATTTGAGTGATTAAGAATAGGAGATTCTATTTGATCTCATGATCATCAAGTTTTAAAAAACATCAAAAAGTTTTTTAATATTTTTAATATCAACAAATATGGTTTAAAGGTTTGCATATTCTAGAAAAATGGCTGAGTAGCTTTTATAGAATGAAAAGAGATTTTGAGGCCTTGTCTGATTGTAGTGTTTGTGTGGGAATGCCATTTGAGATATTCAGTAAGAGGATATAATTTCCAAATATTTAAAACTGCAAGGTTAAATTAGAGACATTTAAATCACGGTTAAGCTTTTTTGAGCGACATTTATTTATTTACTCAGATTATCTCAAAATATTTTAGAATGCTCAGTTTTTATGTCATTCCGAACATTTCCTAATACTGTTTTCAGATGTTGTGTCTTTTCTTTTGGATGACGCTCTCGATTGTTTGGGAATACTTTCTGGAATTTTTCTCGGAATGATTATGGACTGTCATATTGAAAGTACGAGAGGAAAATGTCATTCGAAAGGTAATTTCAATTCAATACTGACATTCATATTTACACACAATTTTGTTTTAATTCAGTAAATCTTTTATTTAAATCGTTTTTATAATTTTGCCGCCAAATTCAAAATGGCGCTTTTTAAAAAAATTTATAGAAAGTTTTAAATTCTGTTAACTATAGCAGAAGATAACTAACTTCTTTTTCTATATTAAAATACAGGACATTCATTCGATAATTTATTTGTGAAAGTCACACTATATACAGATATACAAAAACAAATTAATCTTTTCGATCTAAAGAAATTTCAATTTATCTAAGTACATCCTATCAATAATAGGATTCACGGAATAAAGTCATGAGTCTGGATAACATCCATTCAATTATTCTCGCATTGGGCTGTAATCCGGCAATAAATGAAATGAAAATTTCTCCTCAGATATACAAATAGATGATGACATATTTATAGGTTCAGTGAAGTCCTTGGTTCAGTTATACCTAAATAAATAGGCCGTATATCTTTACAAACTTCAGTTTCAACTAAATTAAAAATTTTTAAATCGAAAGATGCGAAGACTTGTGTTGTATTCAGTCTGCGTGTGGATAATCAGATCGATCAGATTAATTATCAACGCCTTATCTCAATTCTGGCGAGCGGAACACGCCAGAATTGCACGCCAAAATCCTTCATTCTAAATTGATTAGTTTTGAAATCCTCTTATTTTTACAAATTGCTGCATTAACTTTTTCTAAGAAATGAGAAAATCAAACGAGATTTTAACGAATTTAAATGTGTTATGGTTTCAGAATAAGGTATAGAAGCAGCTTGCTATAGTGTTGACCTTGGTACTATAATATATTATCTAAAAGTAGTATGTCTAGTGCATAAACTATTTATAATTATTTTAAGTGAATCATGTCATTAAATCTTACAACTCAAGATAAATTGTCTTGAAGTTCATGTCAAAATGCATTGCAATATGGAGATAAAATGTTGAAAGACTACGGATTGTGGTGCAGAGCGTTCTAGTCTATATTTGTTTATGGGAAAGTTGATGGATAGATGATGTTATGAAGGTGGTGGTGTTGAGGATTTGATTGGAGCATATTGAAACGAGAATACCTAATAGTTATTAGGAGTTGAAATTTTTTTTATTTCGTTGCCATTTTTTGATTTTTCTATGATTAGTTTGTTAACACCTGAGTTTTTCCTTTGTTCAAATTGAGTTTGAAAGATTGGCAGACTTGATGAAAGTTTGATATGCTGTCAGATATTTCATCGCTGATTTTATCAATGCGATGTTGTCAACATATTAAATAATATAGCAAGAGTTTTCAAAGACGAGTTTAGCAAATTAAGTTTCGATTTTTTTCATGCGGGGTTGCGTATTCGTTCTTGTATAATTGCGCTTTCTTTATTTCGCTGTCGAGGTAGGCACAAAAAAGGTACGCTGTCAATTAGAATGTGAATACTTTGATTTTATTGGGCGCTTGCATATCCTTATAATAGCGCGAGTTAGAGAATAGAACTTCGTTTATTTGGGGTTTTCCATCGAGTGTTTAAGTGACCCTTCAATGACCCTATCGAAATTAGAACCCTTTGTGGACTTTTAATTATAGTATTCAAGAGCAGTCCAAAATTGTTTTTCTAATGTGCTGTGTTATTTCACCTTGATGTTGTTTTATCATTCATCATGATATTCTTGATTTCAGTTCGTCAGCACGGGACCCCAGTAATCGCCCTGCATATTTGTCTCCTCTGTTTCACAATTCTGACCGCTCTTGTGAGTCTCGTACCGAATGTCGTGTTCCACACCTTCCTCTTCCTGGGTGTCACTGTCACCAGAACCACACTGCTGGTGTATTCAGTGAGATTCATTGCTTTCAGGTATAATGAATTAGCTATCTCTGTATCGATAACTGTAATTCTTTATCGATACGAGAATGTTTCTTCCGTTTAAAATAGATTGTATGAAAAGAATAAGAAATAAAATCTTTAGATCATTAAATAAAGAAAAAAGACTCGGGGTGGTATTCACAAAGCGCATTCCGAGTGGCTACTCGTTTAGAATTTCTTTAATCATAAGGAGCTGCGTGATTGGTTAATTATTTTGGTATTGAAGTTATTTTTATAATCACGTCTGCACGTCGTCTCGTGAAACTAATTATTGAAAAGCAATAAGGTGAACTGCGCGCGCTATGCAGAGCAGAGCGGAGCAGAGGCTTGTCAGATTATGCAGAAAATCTATTCTGATTGGTTAACAGTCTGAAAGAGCATTCGCGGAATGCGGATAACGGCTCTATTATAAAAATAACTTCAATATCAAAATAATAAACCAATTACGAAGCTGGATTGAAAAAATTCTGAGCGAGTAGCCACTAGAAATGCCAACCGAGTGGCAGCTGGCTACTGACTAGTCGCCACATTACGAGTGGCCATTGGCTAGTCGCCAGCTACGTAGTCACCAACAGCTTTTGCCCAAGACACTGCGCTTGTCAGATTCTGATTGGTTAAAAGTATATAAGAACATAAATTTATAATGTAAAATTGTGACCGCATTAAATAATAAAACTAAATGAAACATTGATTGTTATTCCATCTAGAATTCTATTAATATTGAATTTTAGATATGAAGCAGTTTATTTTTTGAGTTTGTTTGGTGTCCTCACTGGCTTTACATCAGCGTGCAAATTTTTCACATGGCCTCTGGAATACATTGTGTTTAAATATCTTGATAGCTCCACATTTTTTGTAAGTTACGTATTTGAATTTTCACTATTTTTTATAGATATGTAATGTAATACGTCTTAAAAATCAACAAACGTTTGATGATTTTATGCTATAATAATAATATGAAAAATGGATTATTCGAATATCTGTTGTCCACGGCGAGAGAGAGAGAGAGAGAGAGAAACGGTATCTGAATTGAATGAAGGATGTGCAAACTTGCTCATTTCAATGCCGTTGTTATTTTTATTTTTATTATTGTGGCATGTTTGAGGCAAACTGCCCAAGGTAGACACAGAAATTAGACGATTAGACAATATACAATTTCTATAGCTTTAGATTTTGAGATATCTATGGTTCGATGTAATTTGCGTAGTTCAATTCTGATTGGCTATCAGAATAATCTCATATTATACTATTGTTAGCTGAATTGCAAAATTCAATTATTTAAATGAAAATGAGAAATCTTTGTTTTTTCCTTAACAAGCAACACAATCTTATCTATTTTGATATTATACTCATTTGTTTGGGAGTCTTGCCTAGACTCTTCCTATAAAATATCAGTATTATTTCATAATTCGTGAAAATGGGTTCATTGACCTTTTTTAAATGAATGTTTTAAATTTGAGATAAGACTTTAAGCCCTCGGAGACTCTGTGCTAAAATTATCATTTCTTTTAACTTCTTAACCGTATTGATTTTTACCCCAATATTCGAGAATTCAAAATTGGATAAAAATGCTTTGAAATATAAAAGATATTATTTAATTCAAATTCAGTTAATGGACTCGCGTTTCGCCTAGGGCGATCGAGAGTTCGATCCTGCTGGCCCATAGAAATCTGAGCTATTGCGGTTGTCAAGCAGCAAAAAATAATTTAGATTTCTATGTTCTGGCCTCCAAATTAATTCTTAATATTGACGCTCAAAAATTGGGTTTTCCAATATTTCTCTAGAGTTTCAAAACTGCTCATGGACTTCCTATTCCCTTACTACTGCTTATAAAAATGACCTCATAACGCGTTAAGTTTTTAATTCAATAGTTTATGTTTATCTATCGATTAGGAAATTGTATTTAAAAGCGTCACAATTATTTTTTGTTTTTCGACCACAGAATTTGATTGATTCGTTTATTTTCAGATAAATTTCAGTTTTGCAGCCATTGCAACATTTTCCTTTTGTCATCCGTTTTTCCTATGGAATGATTCGCAAGAAAGAATTCTGGCGCCATCGTTGAGTCATAAGGGCGGCCCTTCTGGCATATTTCCTTGGTACACGTCAACGTTTACACCAGTTATAAAAACTGTCCGGAGAACTATGGGAGTCTTTGTGGTTGGCGATGAGGAAGAAGAAATTTTTGACGATACTTGACGACTTTCTATAAACTTTTGTATTGAGAGTTACCTAATTGTGTTTGTATTGTATATTAGAGAATAGGTATCGTAGAATAGGCAATGTTTTTGTATTATTGTTAGGTCGTGATTTAGACCCCGGAGTATTATAGACGACCGTATCGTAAACATAATATGTTCGTTTACGGTACGTGCGCGAAAGGCTAGATCCTTTAAAGGACGTGTGTTATAATAAAACTTGATCATCATTTAAAACTATAGATTTCTATGTGGAGATTTTTCTCTACAGAGTAATATATAAAGATATAAAGTTACGGATTCGTATTAAAAAAATTGTGTTTTTAAAACTTCATCCTTTTACTGTGATGAAGGGGAATCTCTTGTCACGCCATAGTTTTGTATTTCCTTCAATTCAGATATTATCTGAGGGTATTTATTAGAATATAATTAACTAGGTATCATTATCCATTATCCATGTATACCATATATAGAGATTCCATAAGATAGATTTGTAAACACGCGATAGATTTAATGAATTGCATGTTTTTATTTAGAAAATATACTATATACCACATTTATTTGATGATATTGTATTGTAAGTTTAAATTGTCATAGCGACGAAACTCAATATCAGATTTTAATAATTCTTTTACTAAATAAAAGGAGAAAAGGCGCGCTTTTTAAAATTATAAAAAGTAGAATACGGTTGTCTTCTCTGACTAACTTTATATTTATAGTTTATCTATACATATAGATATTCATTCACTGAAGAAATATTTAAAATAAGTAAAAAGAATTGGATCATAGGATAAAGTAAATTTATTTATTATTTATAATAAATGAAATAGGTAATGTTTATCAAAATTATATTATTAAAATCTATTTAATATTTCAACATTACTACGACTATTCTTAATTTTGAGAATGTAGACATTCATAAATAGTTTTTTCTATTGCTATCCCTACCAATCCCTAAAAATTTTTAATTTTATTCCAAAATCATTGAGCCTAATTTAGTCTATAAAAAGAGTTCCAACTATCGAGTCTGGATGTTTTCTTTTGATATTTTGATATAATCATCATTATGGTATATATTAGATGTAAATAATTCAAATGAACTGATAAAAAAAGATATTCAACAATAAATAGCAAGCATGACTTTGTTCATCTAATAATGGAGTTTTCTGAAGATTTCCTAAGAGGATGTGTTTTTAATCTTTGCTGAGCCTAATTATTGTAGAAGAAAGTTATCTTTGATTTTCTAAATAAAGCGCTCGTTGTTTTCTTTAGTTAGTTGAGTTGAAAAATGACAAATGTTCGTATCAAAATAAAGACAATTAAAACAATGTTTCTCAAGCGTTTAGACTTCTATGCTCAAAATTCATTGATAATACAAAAAAAATATTTTACACTACATAGCATAATTGCATATTTTATGAGATGAACGTGTTGAAATTAATTGTCTCGATCTTATTCATGAGACAATTAATATGATAGATTATTTCCCCATATGTATATATATATATTATATAATTAATAGTTGTGTCATCTGGCACAAAAGCACTCAAATAATTCATACATATTAGACAACCGCGGGTTTTTCATTGCCAATATTTTCATACTCAGTATTGTACATTTGAGGCACTGACATAGCCGTACTGGGTCCCGGTTCTAAATATAAATATTTGGAGTGATAGATACAGTGAAGAGGTGAAGGTTATGAAATTTTCAATAATGAGTTTCAATTACCTGGTAGGACGAAAGGAGTGTCTACTGGACAATATCTTGCTTCCGCAGATTTCACATCTGATGGTCTGACATAGCTGTCACCATAGACTGACTTTAAACCACTGATGTATATATATAAATATAAATATAAAAATAATTAAGTAAGATAATTAAGAAAAATGACTGTTTTAGATATGACAGTTATGAATTCAACTCACGTATGAGGTACAGACACGAATGCTTGGGGAACTCTGCGCACCGTGGTTGCTGATTTAAAAATCATGGTATCACGCATTGGGGGTCTCTCCCGAGGGACAGCATCTTTTGGTAAAAGGCTGTAAAGTGAAGTAAAAGTTTATCACATAATATCGCAAGTCATTAGAATACTATTGGAATTGGAATATAATATAGAAAGAAAATGAATGTACTTATGTTTATAACCATGACCCCATGCTTTGGGGTAATTTTCACAATCCCAAAATGTGACTGCATCCTTTTTAGGATAGCCTTTCATTTCTTTTGGATCCCAAATGCGATGATATTTCATATTAGTTGTGAGATAAGGATCAAGATGTCGCAATACTTCCTGATCCTTCGGATAAAGTGGTCTACCAGCAAGTTTTGAATTTTTTGTTGATGCCACTATATGCTAAATTAATTTTGTAAGAATTTGTAGTTATTGATATGTATTTATTGTATTGAATTAATGTATTTATTGTATTCATATTATATAAATTTTACTAAAATTACTTTTGATGGTCCCTCTTTGTGATGGTTATCCAAATTAAATGGTTGAAAACTTTTCCATCTCTGAGGTTCAAACAAGGGTGGTTTATTGGAATATTCATCTGCAGTTTCTGATTTTTGATTGCTAGGACTTAATGGCCTACGAAACCTTTGATGATTGAGTTTTTCTTTATGATCTTTTAGATAGTGGACATTCCAGTGTCCTGGAGCTTTTTTGAAATCTAAGGGGTATTTGTAAGGTTCACAATTATATTTTTGATCGTGATAGGCTGTATACGTAGTTCTCAAATGATCTGATGGTATTACTTCATCTGTCTTGCATAAATTTGCTGGTAAGGGCTCCAACATAAAAGGCTTAATAACATAAAATAATAATATATCAACATGCATAGAAAGAATCATGTAAATGTTTCATTAATATGTAAATAAATAAAAGAGTATCTTAATTCAAACATATGAATGTCAATAACAAAGGGTTTTGTTAAAGTATTTTTGGGATATTTTTTTAAGACTTTCAGTATAACTAGACTCAAATTGAAGAATTTGTAAAAGTGTCCTAAAACATTTTATCTGATATTTTTTATGGTTATAAAAATACATTTTCAACACATTAACAATAGTTTATCCAGCTTTTAAAACATAACAATTTAGCTATAGTTAAAATATGATATAATTCTTTGAGAATATTGTTTTAAGATTTTTGCTTGTTTTTAATTATCAATAAATTTTATACTTAAAAAACATTATTCAATGTTTAGGGAAGCTATTATCTTGAATTAGATTATAAATAATGAGCTTATTTAAACAGGATACAATTGTATGATTTGTACAAATGTTCAATTAAAAAAAAATATGGGTGATCATGGATGAAAAAGCAATAACAAATGGATATTGAACTAGCTTTCAGTATAGAGCTTTAAAAAATACTACTTTAATTTTTTATCATCAAATGAAGATAATTAAATTGTTATGATCATTGTGATTAACACTTCAGAAAATATCAATAGATGAGAGATATAGAAATATGAATCAAAATGGAATAAGAAATTCAATTAATTGCATAAAATTGCATTGTAAATAATCATTTACACGAAGTGTAGAGTCCGGAAAATAGTAACCAGGTCTGTAGTGATGTCCAACTCCTGCACTAGTTTGGAAAACATCATTTGTTGGCAGTTGACGAGTTATATTTCTTTCAGTAGCTGAAGACATTTTTGAATAATTTATGAACTCGTTGCCAAAGTGAATAAGCTTACTTAAAATTATTTAGTAATTAAAACAAAATTCAAAGTAATCATAAAATAGAACATTATAATGTATTTAAAATATAATCTAAATATTATATTTTACATTATCAAATATATTTCTATAAACAATGAATATTGCAAAACGATAAATTAAGTAAAAATTTAATTAACTTAAGATATAAATTCTGTTCAAAATAAAATAATTAAAATATCTATTTAACTAAAATGATAAAGTCCATAGTTACCGCGATATTTTAAAATACTCGTAATTTTAAAATAAATTCTTTTTGAACTGAATTAATAGACAGCAAGTAACTATAATATAGTCTATTAAAAACTTTGCCTAATCTGGATATGCAATTCTGTAAATTTTAATAATAGATTAAAATTAATTGAAAACTATTTTTATGAATAACTTTTACATTTGACAACGGATGAAAAAATAAATGCTTAAAATGAAATCTACATGATTCAAAATATATTTATATATAATATCTAATTTCTATGTATAACAGAATAGAAATAAACCTATATGTGCATGAACTCCACTAGCACCGTTTTTCCTGCTTAAGGATTTTATTTCTTATGTGTTTTGTTCTATTTATTCTATTGTTCTATTGTTCATTCTTATGGCAATGATAGGATATAATTCATGTATTTTATTAATATAAGCAGACTGTTTCAGAATTGCAATTGAATTATGGATTATACAGTTGGTAATATTTGGGTTGGGATCAAAATAACATATAGTGTCACTGTCAGAGTAATTTAAAGTAATAATAATTTATTATTCAAATGGCAGAATATAAATCTGTTTGATTTTACTTATTCGATTATGCCAGCAATACCTACATAGTTTCAGGCATTTGTAAACTTAATTCAGTGATCCACCTCAATTTTCAAATTTCACTATTAAAGTTTCATTATTCATTCTTTATTTTGAAATATTTTTACAGAGCTTTTAACAAAATTCATGAAATATCTTTGGTTAATCATACAAAGCAACATACATAGCCTCTAGATTGCTAATTAGTTTAATATTATGTATGTGTCAGTAATCAAAAAGATATGCAAAAGATACATATTACCACTCATGATATATGCATGATATATACCACACATGATATATGCTTACTATTTTTAGAAATAAAGAATAATGGAGTTACATGGTATTTCATCAGAAAAATACAATTCTTTTGGTAAGACTGAAATCTAATTTTTAAATAACCTGAAGAATATCTACAAGCAAGCTAAAAACATTCTGTTATTCACTGCTTAATATAAAACTGCAAAGGGATGATAAAAATTATTGGCATAGCTGCCTATGAGTCAACCGAGTCTATTGACTTGATTGAGAGCTCCTGTGATCTCTTTTTTAATGAATGAAATCAATGCACACAGTATTAATACACTGTCCGCCAATTTTTTACTACACAAAATTGATTTTTAGATGCGCAAAATAGGTTATGAAATACATTTATTAAGCTTCAATTTTGCAAATTTTTTGGCACTACCATGCCGATCCCCACAGAGCACAATTTTGACTCAGTTGAAATATTTTTCTAGCTATCAGTCAAAGAAATAAATATGAAATTAAACACCTATTTAGAATGATAGGCACATTTTTTACTGGTATGGTAATTTATTTCTTTGTTGCTATTTACATTACAGTAAATCGATTCAAAGTGCTTTTGAAGGAGAGTGGGGAAGAAATTTCTCCTAATCCTAAAAAGACATCAATTTTATTTAAAATATTTGGAGAACTACTGGAACATTTGGGTATATTCAAGGAAATTATGACAGAAATAAGAAATGGAATTATGGGTAAATGAGTATTTAAATTACTTATTAAATCTGATAATAATGGTTTGATAATTTTTAATCCAAAAATATATTAATTGAATCAACAATAACAATTTGTTTTAAAATACTGTCAATTTTAGGATATTTTTACTGCCTTAAGAAAATACTTGTTCTGTTACTAAAAATAGATATTAATTACTGTTAAATTTTGCATATTTTAATGTACTTTGCACAGACAAAAATATTGACTTGTATGTTTTGCCTTTTTTTCTTACATTCCTTACAAATTTGATTATTTATTTCTGTAGAATCAGTCTACAGCGAGAAGTTAACAACTGTGGATGATGAGGAGCCCAGTATTGAAAGAGTTCCTTACTTTCAGTTGATGACAAAAATAGACCGAGAAACCACGAAAATATCAGACTCTTATCAATTGCAGCTTGATGTTGTGCAGGAAAAGTATACTGAATTAAAATTCTATCAAAATTTTGTTAATTTTATATTTCCAATTTTTTTTTAAATCCAACAATTTGTTTCAGATTATTCGATAAACAAGCCGAATTTGAGAAGATTGTCCAAGATATGGCACTTCTAACAGAAGCTATGAATCAATTAAAAAGTGAAAATGAAAATCTCGAAGCTATTATTGAATCGAAAAACAACGATATTCATAGGTAATAATTAATTTGTTAAATACCGCTATAATAAAATTTCAGATGTTTTTCGAAAATAATTTTAAATTTATATCTCCTCTCTCTATGTCCTCTCAAAACCAAAATGGAAAATTCTAACATCAATTTTTGTTTTAATTGTATCTGTTTACAACATATTACCTTGACGATATGTAGGCCGTGATTTAATATTGATATGTTAAAACAATGAAATTATTTTAGAATTTATGAAGAGATGGCATCAGAGCAAAGATTATTTGAGAAAGAAGAGAACAGACTGTTGGACGAAATGAATGAACTAAAGGTATCTAATAAATATCTATATTATGAGAATCTCTATGATTAAAACGATTATGTTATTGATTCTTCCTTATGAGAATGCTATATTTATAGAAACAACTGAAGGAAGTGACACAAGAGCGAGATTCTCTACAACCCTATAAAGATGGATTTGATAAAATGAAAATTGGTATTTTATTATGGTTCTATGCGCATAATTTGATTAATAAATAAATGTGTTTATTCATCTAATATTTATTAGATAAAATGTGTTAAATTTCTACATTTTAGGTTTTGAACAGAAAAATAATGAAAATGCTTTACAGCCAACTAAAAAACCCGTATTATCATCTAGAAAAGTGAGTATATATATACATATACCTAATCAAATCGATGCAAAGTTTGATACCTCTTAACTTGAATTTTGTTTATTTAGGCGAATGTAATGTCAAATATTGAGGCAGCATTGAGACTGAAAGAACAATTATTGCAAGTAGAAAATAAAACTTTAGAAGGTGAGCAAATCATTTTGATGTTTTTGTGACAGAATTATATAAAGAATAAAGGGTTTTGATAAGATTGTTTCATTCTCGTGATAGGCTCAATAGTATGCTACAGTTGATTTTAATTAGAATGAGAATACGTTGATTTTATTGGCTGATAGGCATCTAATGCTGATTTCAGTCAGTGCTGTATTCTTATGATAGTGCACGAGTTAGTGAGTGATCTCTCTACCTGTAAATGGAACTGTGTGGATACTCCTGAAGATATTTTAATAAATAATAAATTTTTAGATTATGAATTGTACATTGAAAAGCACCGTGAACGCATCAGTATTGAAAGTGGGAAAAATTTCCATCCACCGAATAGCTCTAGCGATAAAACAGACAGTGATGATCTAACTGAAACTGGGGCAGAACAAGCTGACCTGGAACTGATCAATATTCAAACAAACTTCAGGAGAAACTGCAAGGATATAGACCGGGAATTACTCAGCCTTGAACGCCATTGTGATATGCTCAAAGAGCAACTGCAAACTATGGAAGAGTTTAAATTGAAAGAAAAGTAAAAATAAAACAGTTAAATTTTTCCGTTTTTGACAATAAAATGATTGTGTATAGAAAGTTATATTTCTTAATCGTTATAATATTACTTTAAGTAGTAATTGCCATCTATTTATCTAAAAGAATAATTTTGGTAAATTAATGGCGTCACATTATTTTCTTGAAGATTTTTAACTCTGTCGTGAAATTGATCATGCGTTCATAATTATTTTATAGAAATGAAGGAAGAGAATTATTTAAGGCTATCGCTCAAGGAAAATATAAAGGTAATTAAAATTTTATTTATTATTTAATATAATATGATATGATACGATATGATATCTATGATGTGATATGATATGATATAATATGATATCTATGATGTGATATGATATGATATAATATGATATGATGTGATATGATATGATATGATATGATATTTATCTTTTTAATTGTCCCCCAGGTGGTCGTCCTGGAGAGGATGGTGATCTAGCAGATAATCCATTCACTGTTAAAGAACGAGTTCTGAGTAAATATGCAGCGACTCTGTTTGTGTCACATAATAATGGGAGATCATTCTTTGAACTGGATGATAATATCTATTGTCATTCGTGTGGAGATAAAGTGAGAGTTTATGAATTCTTTTTATTTTTTTAATAAAATATCAATTTGAATTATAACAATGAAATATTGAAATTCTTCAATTTAGACTTTAATCTGTCCACACAAAGTGACCAGAGAAGATCGGGTCATCATGTTACCCAAGGAGGTTACTCATATCAGACTTTGTCGACCTTCAGTGAACATTAATGAAAAATTAATCGAGTAAAATCATATCACTTTGATAATTCTAACTTACTCATATAGTATATTTTTATAGCCAAACATGACAAAAAGTGTGTTAGCTTAAACCTTCAAATAAATGAAATAAAAGGGTGTGGTCAGCTGAATTCAAATTTTAAATGAGTTATTATAACCAACCTGCAGTGTTCACTATGCAGGTTCACTAATATTAAGACAGACATAAAATATGTCAGTTGTATGCGATACACACAAGCAGCTAGCACCTGAAGCAAAGACTTTAAATATTTTCCTATTAACTCATTGGCGAATAATCATTAATTAGGCTGACAATTCGATATGAAATACTGAGCTGTGGTTGGCCCAACACATCAGGTGAGAGAATTCATACTGATTAAGAGAGAGACTGATTGCATTACCTGCGCGCAGCACTCTGTCTTGTTAAAAATAAACTGTTTTGGATTTTGATGGGCCGGTTGATATTGGTTCTCCAACGGCGACACCATTTAAACAGCTAGTTGATTCCATCTTGATTGTGCTGTCTGGCGAGCCATTCTTTGTGAGAGGAAGATTTGCTATAGAGGTAGTAGTAAATGTCTGAAGTGAAGGCATTTAGGACATCGATATTACAGATCTGCATATCTATGATTTGGCTAATATTTAACATGAAAAATGTAGTTTTTACATGATTTCTTAGCCCCTTGACACTTTTTCATAATTTTTCGAGCGGATTTCTCGTATCAATACACAAACACATGAATATGCCAAACAGAGAAGTGAAAGAACATATCGTGAGGCCAAATCTGACAGCATATAACTTTTACCCCATAATCCTTTGTTTTAGGATGTATTTCAAATGTTATTTATGCTGTTAGATAATAAAAATAAGGTAATTATTATTTCGAATTTTCAGTCGTACTCTAGGATTAGTACAACAGATTAGTCCTGAATTCAAATCAAAGGAAACAACTCAAATTTCTCTGAATAAATCAGGACAATCTGATCAATCAGAAACGGATAAATCAAAAGCAGATTGCGACATTGTTGACTTGGAAGTTGAAAATGATCAGGAGAGAAATAATATGGATCAGGATCAAATGGTAGACAAAGAGCCGGTGGGAGAACCCTCTGAAAGAGTCCAATCTACTAAGACTGTTTCAACTGACCGATCGAAATCATTGCCGGTCACACCATTTGAGGAAAGAGAGGAGGATATTATAGCGGTAAATTCTGAGATCAATCTATTTTAACTGAATTCAATCATTTATCAACTAAATATTTCTTAATTTAATAAGACTACTAAAAGTAGTCACTAATAATATTTTTTTAATTTGTAAAAACTTATTAATTATTTGAATTTTATGGGTAGATCATAGTAGCTCTGAATTATCTATTGTGCCACAGCCTTCTTAATATATTTTAAGATTTTTATATAGCTTGAAGCTACTAACAATATAGGGTTGACCCAACCACTTCACACTGCTAGAGTGACTTAAAGTCAAGATATTGTAATCTCTATACAGCGCTATACAATATTTCATTCCCGAGAGTACTTAGCCGGGATTCGAACTCTCGACCCCTGGATTGGTGGTCAAGCGTTCTAACCATTCGACCAGCGCTCTCTACAAAAGAAAGACAATTTGAAAGCCTTCTTATACTGCGTGTTAATTGTGTGTCTGTGCTGTAAAAAGTAATTTCTATGTCTGATTCAGAATTCAGTTGAATTAGAACGCAGTATAAGAAGCCTTTCAAATTCAGAGCGCTGGTCGAATGGTTAGAACGCTTGACTACCAATCCAGGGGTCGAGAGTTCGAATCCCGGCTAAGACAGTGAAATGAAATATTGGGAATGAAATATTGTATAGCGCTGTATAGAGATTTACACTATCTTAAAATATAATTTATTTTAAAGAAGAAGAAGAATTTTGATTATTTTCATTTTCATTTCAGATAAATAGCTTCGATCTACTTTGGGAAGACTTTAATATTCGTTCCCCAAACAATAGAAAGACTCCTCGTGCTATTGACGATGTAAGCAGACTGTTTCATTCAAATTTGTAGACTCTCTCATTAAATTCGACTATTCTTAAATTGTCATTAACGAAAAATGGGAACATACTACTCCTAAAATAAGAATGCAGCGCTGACTAAAATCAGCAGTAGATGTTAATCAGCCAATGAAATCCAAGTATGACATAATAATCGGCAGAATAAGATTTTCAAATGAGTCAGCGATCAATACTTCCTCGCGCGCACAGTGTTGAGCAATCGATGACCCTTTCATTCATTACTGTACTCACTAACCAATCAGAATTAAGAATTTAGGTGAGCAAAACAAAATGAAATCTTGTTAGTTTTGCTGTTTGTTTTTGTGATTAATTTGGCATTCTCTTCTGTATTTCTTTATCTCTCTCTCTCTCTCTCTCTAAACAGAGTCGAGTGAGGTCGATTGTTGAACAATTCTGGGCGACTATTCTCTGGGAAGATAGCAACTCGAGTAAATACACAGCGGAGAGTAATTTACTGGTGAGATAAGCATGCGATTTAGCTCTCTTAATAATAATAATGATTGTAAAATCAATTCGATAAGCAGGTTGTCGCAAGAATTGGCTGAAACAATTTCACAAATTGTTTTTCAATAAAAAAACAAAACACATTTATTTCGTCTCTACCAACACCAATATTTTCACGTTTAATATTTAATCTATCTAAATCGAGAGAAACTTTATTAAAATAAGAAGCGAAATAATAAACGAAACTGTCCTTAATAATCAGTTCAACTCAAATCAATCTTTTTTCAAAATAAAACCCAAACAAATAATAGATCGATGAAGTTTTCCTATTAATTTTAGGAACGTGCTCATTTACGGAATCCGGGAATGGCACGGATGAAAGTTTTTTTTTAAAAATAATTTCAAGAGGAAATACCTTAATTTAAATCACTCAAAAATTTACTAAACTATAGAATAGAGGACAGTCTACTCTATTGATTTGATTTGATCGAGTATAATTTTTAATGTGTTTTTAAAATCGTATTTTCTTTGGTAGACTTTGGTCTGTCCTCTATAGTGTAGAAAAATGTTTGAGTCATTTGAATAACTGGTATACGACCTGCAAGTTCACTTTATTTCAATTAATTCACTCAATCTGGACATTTGAAATCGAACCGTGGAACTTGATCCCATTTCATTGGTCCAACTGTATATTCTAACCATACATCTTGCCTCAGTTCTTAGATTAGTCTCTAACTTGATCCCATTTCATTGGTCCAACTGTTTATTCTACCAGCCATCTTGCCCCAGTCTCTAACTTGATCCCATCTCATTGGTCCAACTAAATATTCTAACCAGCCATCTTGTCTCAGTTCTTAGATTAGTCTCTAACTTGATCCCATTTCATTGGTCCAACTGTATATTCCACCATCCATCTTGCCCCAGTTCTTAGATTAGTCAGCTGTAATCATAGAGATGTAATGAATACAAGGTGATCTATAGAGTGGTGATCTCATTCTCATTGAGGGGACAATTAGAAACA